>JAUBNY010000190.1:17881-31684 GCA_032275445.1 Crypturellus soui
GCTGAACAGGCCCAGCTCCCTCAGCCTCTCCTCATAGGGCAGATGTTCCAGGCCCCTGATCATCCTCGTGGCCCTGCAACAATGTCTCTGTCATTTGGACAAAAAAGTGGCCCTTTTTCAGAGGAGGAGGGGGAATGCTTGTTAATATATTCAACTTTTTATCAGATATGAATAAAGTATTATTTCGCTTCTGAAGGAAGATACTGGAGGTGACAGTTGTAAAAAAATGCATCTTTGAAATTGTCTGTGGCAATGATGGCTTTAAATCTGGCATATTAGTCAGTGGCTCCCCAGCTGGAGCAACATTTAAGCAAATAGCCGATGATGAGGGCAATATCATGGCAAGTTGTACCTGTCTGCTTCTGGTAGTGTTTCTATAACTTCAAGTAGAAGCACAGTTCTATTATAATGTGCAGAAAAACCTGCTGCAGACAGACTTTTAGAATACCATCTAGATTTATTAACAAAGGAAAATGAACCTCCTGCTAGTATGAGAATTGAACCCTTATACTTTTACTTCACTCTCTTGTGAGGCTAGTTAAGGGACTGTGGTCATGAATAGAACAACTGCTTCATTTTGTATTATTACTGTTTGTAAGCAAGTGTCTTTTGGTGTGGATTGGACAGTCCTTTTCTGTCCGTATGAAACAAAACTCTCCCTAAAAGAAGATGATCATAGTCCCATTTGTAACCATAGAAAGTTAAAGATCAAACAGTAAAAGAGGTTGCAATTGCAGAGTGTACCAAGCATAAAAAACCCAAAATATTAGTCTGCTTTGTCTATGGTTACAGTATTGAGATTGACAGTGTATTTCAACACTGCCTGGCATGGGAAAACTGGTGATATTTATTCTTCCTCCTCCTCGCCTTTGCCCTCTCTGCACACCAAAACACATGTGTGTATGCCACATTTATTTAAATGTGGTGATGAGGAAGTACGTCATCAAGGACCTCTTCTCCTATAGACTTGAGTGTTACTGCAGCAATGCTTAGTGACAATTTTAAAATTTCATGCCGTTCAGTTTTAATTGTCCTAAGCAGGTCTGAAATTCATGGGGATAAAATAATTCTAAATACCCTGAAGTTATGTTAAATAGATGAATGCTGTGTGAGCAAAGTATTACTAGTGGGCAGAGAGCTCAGGAGGAATTGGCAGGTGACTCAGTGAAGAAATAATGCCCACTTCAATCACTGCAGGCACTTTGCGTGATGCTGAGATTAATGTCTGGTGTTTCTTGTTCTTTTTCCTTTCTTTTCAATCTTTCTCTCTTTTTTTTTGAGAATTTAGTATCTCCATATTTGCTTCTAATCATCCATACAATTTACTCTTGGCTAGCACCCATATAATTGTAGCCTTTTCTTCATGTAATGAAGTGACTACACCTTTCACGGTTTAAAAAATATAAACTAAAAGTGTTTTCCCCTCTAGACCTTCCAAGCTGTTCCTACTGTCCTTTGCTTTTTCCCTTGTTTATATACAGTCCTCCCATGCCTCCTAAATTTTACCCTGTTTAGTCAGCTGCACAATTAACTACATTCAGTCCCTAAAGAACAAAATTTGTTTGCAAAATTAACGATGAAGAAGAGGTGGGGCTGCAATACTTTTTGGCCTGCTTTCCTAAGAAAACGAGGCATATGCAATCACACAGTCCATCTGCCAGCTTTTCAGTCTCCCACCTCTTCTCCTGCAGGGACATTTATGCCTGCTGGCCAATTTCAACTGGGATGGAAGGTACTATATTCCTGAAAGCTCCCTGAAAATTGGCTGCTGATAAAAGGAGGGAGAGAGACTAGCATCCCACTGACATCGTAACAACGTGGTAAACCAACAGTTACCCGATCTCCTTGACTTGCCAGCTAACATGCGTACAATAGCTGGCCAATTAATACACATATATCTCTGAGGTGACCACAACACATGCCAGTTCTTCACCAGCTGGTGAAGGCAGTTCAAGGAGGTGTTACTGCTACTGTGGAGCTCAGAGGATGCTCGAAGAGCTAGAAATATTGTGGCAAGGCATGCAGAGGATGCAAAACAAAATGAGTAGATGATAAAGCTTTAGTTGTTTTGATGCTGTGTTTTCTGTTGGTCTTTTCTGAACCCCTTGGGAGAACCTGGGCTAGAACATATCCTTGGAATATTTGAATAAGAACCAAGAATATCTCTGCCCATCTTCCAGAAGGTAGGAATGTCAACAGTTAACTGAAAGTATTAATACATCATCTCATTTGTTTTATTGTTTGTCCTTTTGTCCTTTTGTGGATATTGCTGATGGTTTCTGAAAGTTTATGTTCTCTTAAGTGATTTGGAAGATAAAGGAAGAGATCATTTTTGTCATGGAGAATGACTCTGCATGGAGGAATATTTAATTGTGACAATAATTGAAAGTAATTAGAGGAGTATTTGCTTACAGAGGAGCATGGAATAACTATGTCCCGTTCCGGAAACGGACCATCCTTTTAAACCAAAACTGAAGTCTGTTCACTATTTTTTGAAAGTAGAGGCACGAGAGCCATGACTGTCAGCCCATCCAAGGCAGTGATCTGCCACAGTTCTTTTGCCTGAAAGACTCGCTGGGGACTTCCTCACTTTCCCCCTTGCCTAGAATTTGAGTTTCCTGATAATGCTCTAGCTCTATCAAACTTTCAGACACTCCTTGTTGTTGTCATACCTCAGCTCCCAGCTGTGACCTAGCACTAATTCTTGTACCTGCCCTACTAAGGTCCAGCACTGACTCTTGCTTTTCTGCTTTTGACTGGAAAGCTGTTTAGCTCTTCAGCCTGACCTGCTGTTTGTTTTCAGCTAAGCCCTTTGAGGGTTCACAGAGACTTTCTCAGTTTTCCTAGAGTACAACTTTGATCATGTCCCTACCAAACTACTTTGGTGTATTCAATATTTTGATTACTGGTCCTGCTTCTCCTCACTCAGCTGCCTGACCCAATTTTGACCAACTTCTGTTGGTCATCTTGACTGAGAAGATGCAAAATTTTCATTTGCTTATCAGGACCACAGACTTCATGGGAAAGATTCTGTCAAAGCTACAGCTGAACATAGAGACTGTAATAATGATATTGGAGTTGGAGCTGGAAAAAGGACACAAGATTAGTTGCACAGAAGGAAAAAAGAAGGTAGGAAAGAATGAGGATGTGGGAATCCCACAATATTTATGTTGTTCCCTGTGTTGTAAAGGGAAAAAAGAGAGGAAAAAACATTTATCCAAAATCCTTGTTTTTACTTTAAATTGACAACTGTTCAGTGACATGGTTAAATTCAATGGATTGTCAAGAACAGAGTTATTATGGAGGAAGGAGTAGTTATGATAATTTATAAATTAAACTTTAAAATAGTAATTACTTCTACTGAATTCAATAAGAAGACTTTGTAGTTTTTAAATTAATTGGCATAAATGAGGAAACCATCTGAATAAGGATGTGGGTGTTACTAATAAATTTTTCCCTTATTTGTTTTTTTTTTTTTTTTCAATGCACAATAACATTTGTGAAACCAACTTCTGTTTAGGAAATTCGGGGATAGGGAACAGAAGGGCATAGTGTTATGCTGATCAAGTGTCTGCGCTATAAAAGAAACACAGGTTAGTTTTCTAGCAAGTGTGTTTATCTTTCTTTCAAGTATGTGGGGAAAAATCTTTTTTCCTTGGAAAAACAAACAACAAAAATTCAACTATTGTTGCTGACCTTCATATCACTGCAGCTATCCACAAAATCATCATTTTAATTCAAAGCACATGTGGTCAAAAAATTTCCAAAGAATAAGTCACTGCACTCTAAAGAGTCACAGTGATATCCCAAACAATTAAAGTTTTATAGCTTTCTCAGAAATAAAAATGTTTTCAGCCAATACCACATTTCCTGAAAAGGCTTTGGCTGATTTTAGTTCAATAGGCCAACTGATTCGTATATGTAAACACAGTAGCTAGATCACACATAGACATCAAACTAAGGAGACTGCAGAATTTCTGGCTTTGGAGAAGATTACTTGTTCATATCTTTTTAAAAATGGAGAAACTGCTGAAACTTATTTGCTTTTGATATTAAATTAGGGCGTAAAAGTAAAATGTTACATAATATAGATGGATTGTTATTTGAGGAAGAATTTATCTACTTCAGTGTTGGAAGGTAGTTATGTCTATCACTCCCTAATTTCCATATTTTTTCATAATCACAAGAAATAGTGCCTCTGGAAAACACTTTGGGATAGGTGAGAACAAATTAGAAGCAGCTGAACCCCCACTGTGTACCACTGACATCCCTGCCAGTTTTGCCTTGAGTGCTATACGAGGTGGTGTGCAAGTCAACCTACAGAGCAGACAATTAAAACAGATTGAAAGAAAGAAAAGGCATGAGCATCATAAGCAAATGGCCTATAGGAATGTGAGCTATGGGGAATGAAAACTGTCTGTGTCTATATTGTATCCACAGTATTAGCAGCAGCACAAACACAACACCGTGTAATTATATGTTACGGAAGCATTTTACAAAGTACAAAATGGTCTTGTTATGCAAACATGTGAAGGAGAGAGCTAGGATTTGGAAGAAGATTCAAGAGAGACATTCTCTTCTCTTTTGCCAGAAAAGGAGCTGTGCTTTTTATTTTGCCGTTGCAGTTATTTCATGTTCTAGCAAAAGCCAAATGGCCCTCTGAAGTCCACTTGCAAAGAACATTGTGTTTCTGTGTTTGTTTTGCTCCACATCAGCCTGAAAATAAGATTTTATTCTATTTTTTTTTCCAACAAATTAAGGGAGACAAAGCTTCTTCCATAATTTAAGATGTGTGCGAGGCTGGCAAGAGATTAGAGTACTTTTGTGTGTACCTATTTATTTATTTATTTTTAGTAAATTGACACTCTGACCAATGTATGCTTAATTGTTAATATAAAGGGGAGCTATTCCAACAGAAATTATAAGAAATCTGTTCTATAGCACATTGACTGTAGCTCCTGCCTGGGATCTTGGAGAAGTGAGTTGGAATTTCTACTCTAACACAGAGAAAGTCCTCTTATTTGACTAGGAATTTCATTTTGCATTTGAGAGGACTACCTGATGAATGTTCAGTAAAAACTTGCTTCCAAAACACCCCAAAAGCACAAGATGCCAAAAAGCTTCCTTAGAATAATAAGCTGTAATCTGGATAGAGTTTCAGGAAGCACCTTTGCCTCCATATTTTTAAAGACGTGTGTGTTTGTAAAAGTAACTTATTTTAATTTTCTTGGAAATATATGACACATACTCCAGAAGTTACACTTCGCATGTGTGGAAATGACAAGAAATAGATTAAAGAGGAATATGCTGTACCTGATGTATCTGAGGATGCAGGATTTAATAATAGTAGTGAAACCACTTAACAGAATAATGTCAGCTTCAATATCAAGTTTGTGTATAAGGTGTCTCCTCCACTCATGGGTTAGCAGATCCTTTTACCCTAAATGGGTACTTTAAAAACCTTGTGACTAGCTTAACAATGATACTGCTGCATTTCAGAGACTTAGTAACAACATCTGTTATATATACAGTGGGCCTAGAATTAAAGATTTCCATGACAAAAGGCACAGCAGCTATGTTTTAAGTAACATGTTTTTAATCATGAATGATAACAAAACCGAATACGTCTTTATGAGACACTGTGCACAGAGTTTGATTGAAGGACATTAAAAAAAAGTCTTGATCACTTGAATTATTAGAAAATCATCTAGATGGAAATTTTTGCCACTTTTTATTGAAAATTAATTTGTTTCAAGCCAAGCTCTATACAAGAATGTTTCCATTTGAGAGAAAAAGTCTTCTCAGATCTAGGGTGCGTGCAATCTCCTTTCAAAATAAAGGAGAAAAGCATTTGAGTGGTATGCATATTTTCTTAAGATTTGGAATAGCTAAGTTTAAGTCAGTGGTATCTGTGCTGAATATTTAGGTTGTTTTGAACTTGACTCTTCTACATTTTAATTGATTATCATAGTTCTAGCTGTTGCATTATCTTTTTAAAAATTTAGACATTTAAGAATATAAATCTTTGAAAAATACTAATCTTTGGAAAAGGTTATTTGTAATGTAGCAAGAAGGTAAAAATATTTTTAAAGTGTCCACTTGGTCATAATGCAAAATGAAGGGGGAAAGTAATCTCACAAAACTTGCAGGAATAAACCACTCTTCCCCAATTCCTACATTCAACTTCTAGTAGCTGTTAGATTCAGAGCAAATCATGGTTCCTTTTTTATGTTATTGATTTGACTTTGCTGTATTGTTTAAAGCAACAAAAATCTAGCATATAAGCAGCGGGTCAGCTATATTGTTAGATAAGAGATTATCACTGTTTTAAATAATATAATAGATCCTATTTATAATAGTAATATTTAAAGGCTTAAGAAATGCAAGAGAACAACAAAAAAAGAATGCTTAAAAGGACTCATATTATTTTTTTCTTTAAATAAGTGCATTAAGATGAATGTTAAACAGATCAAGACAAATATTGACTGTGTGGGTAACTGTGATCACAGGCTATCTGGGATAGCTGAAAACAAGAATCCAGTTAAATATTGGATTATAATTAAGGAATATAAGAGAAAACATACAGCAGAGGTATACCTTTGGTGGTTACAACATGGTGAGCTGTAGGACTCTCACATATCCCTTCAGTCATTGCTCATAATAGGTTAGCAACACTAGCTTGTTTTCTACTAAGGATTTTTTTATCCCTAACATCAAAATCCAAGTTTCAGTATATTTCATATAGTTAGATCTGGATTTTGATTTTGCCAATGAAAAGGCTTCCTGATTTTACCTGCAAGAATCTAATTATATCCATCGCCTGGGTTTACATTTACGAAACACTTGACCTTCCTATTATTTTCTCTAAAACTCAGAAAAAATGCCCTGCCTTCATACTGTTTCCTGAGCATCTACTCCCAGACAGGTCTGAAACCCCCTATGAGCTAGAGATAATCATGTTGGAAGCTGCACTTCTCATCCTTCTGAGTGGTTGATGGATGTTGCCTATCACTGGATGTTTGTCTTATAGTCCCTGCAAATATACAACACCTCACAATGAAGACTTGTGAAAAGCCATTGAAAACCTAGAGTTTGTCAAGTGGGAATCTGCCACTTCAGGCTCCCATGGGTTTTGGATCATGTTTGTGAAGTGTAATGATTAGATGTGTTAAACATTGCTTACATGACGGCAGAGGTCAGGGGCCCATGTTAAGATACAATTTCCTTTCTTTAAGGCCAGAAAGAATGCAGATTTTGGTCATGTGAGTTTACGAATATAAGCTTCAACATTCTCTATTTAATAAAAAGAGAAATAGCGATGAATTCCCAGAAATTTGTAGAGAAAGACTTTCAGTGTCCTTTATGTACGCCGGGGTAAGGCATATAGGTGTGCAAATGGGCTCTTGTGGGTGTTCTTTGGCAAAGGCCAGGCATGCAAACCCTCGCCACAATAGCAGTAGAAAAATGAGATGCAGAGTGATACCGAGATACCGTTGCAAGGTCCCTACCTTGCGCCACTATAGTGAAGCCTATTACTGGTGTCAGCTCTTTGACACAGTACAGCACGTCTCTCTCAGCTTTTTCCATGCCTGGGTGAAGTAGTGCAATGGAAGTGACAAACATGAACAAATCTGACTGCTATCTCACTAGATATCGGCATTCCCTGCTTTCTGTGCCACTTTGGCAAACGGCTTCGGAGTGTGACACATTAATTGCATTACATTAGGCATCAGTCCAAAGCTAGTGCCTCCCTAGTTTATTTTCATGGTATGACAGTGAAAAGAGGTTAGTGACCTTCCTTAACTTCATCTTGAAAGCTTATGAGATGGGGTATAAGGCTAGTAGGACATAAGTCTCTTTCTAGTGTTACGAGTTGGGAAAAAAAATGCTTAACTGAATTAAACATCATCTGTGCCTTTCCCAGACCTAGAACTGGACTCATAAAGGATTTTTTTTGCAAATGACAATATTCATAAATAACATCAGTTAGGTCCATGGCAAAATGTAAGCTGTTGCACACTGTCAAGAAGTGTTATCTGGGGATGGTTGTAGCAGCAGTTATGGGAGGCTACTGAAACCAGTTCCTCCTGCAGGCGTGTGGAAGGGCTAGCTCCGGTTCTGATCAAGTTTGACAGCTATGGTATTCCTGTCTCAATTTATATCACCTGCTTCCCCTTGAACCTGTTTTTTTAGATTAAGCCTTCATGTTTCCCTTGCCAAAGCTTTTCTGCAAGGACCTAGTGTTACAAGATTTCCAGCTTATCCAGCAAATTTTGGAGTTCTCAACTCAAATTTTATTCATAGAGCATCTGATCTTTTGCCCCTGTATGGATTAGATAAAGCTTGAATTTTTTTTGGCCCTGCATAGATAAAATTGCAAATAAGTGGCTGTCTTTACATGCTGGCACATTCTCCTTAGACAGTGATCCAGCTATAGCTGTGGAGGGTAAGAAGGGAAATAGGCACATTTGCTGTCTTAATGAGCAAATATAAGAAGTGTGGATAAAACTGCCTTGCTACTTCCAGCATCCACATAGGAGAGCCTGCATCAGACATGTATATACAGTATGCCACTGCTTTTCTCACCCAAATGCCACTGCCCGTGCATGAAGAAAAAAATAGAAAATAAGAGTATTACTCACTCAGCATACTGTTTTCTCTTCCATGTTTTTCCCACTTGGCTGAAGAGAAATGTAACTGTGGCAAAAACACAGATGCTATCATACTGCTCATGTGCTCCCTCTCATTCTGTTCATCAAAGCTGTCCCCATAAATGGGAAGCTAGGAGCGCAATAAATTTTTAAATTTAATTTTAGGCTGTGTTTCTGTTTTGTGGCTGAATGCCAACATTTAGTCCAAGGAAAGTGGGGTAGTAATTTTGATTTCATATAAAGGGCAGCATATTGGAAATATTCTTCATAATGAGACTTTGATTTATGCCACTGGCAATGTGAGCTCTTCCAGCAGTGAGTTATTAGCAAATATTTAGTGGTTAAAAATGTCCTTAAACCAGACAGCTAAATCCATTCATTAAATGTCTTTATGTATTTGTGAGACAGCACTGTCAAGTGAATCATAGCTTAGCTCCTAGAATCTTTCAGGCAATACTGCTGTCTTAATGAATATGCATCTCTGCTTGCTTTTGAGTGGTAGATTTTATTAACTTCTCGCACGCACTTTTTCCTCTAGATTGCTCCTATATGTGGGAGGATCAAAGGAAAAAAGGCTCTGTCTCGGCTAGAATTTTTGAAAATGAATACAGTTTTATTTGTAATGTCCTATTATAAGTGCTGGTCTTAATGCTGTCTTTGCTCATTAACTCCATGACTCGAGTCTTGTCCTCAAAATACTTGTCTTGCCAAGGCAATCTCTCTCATCTAATAAGAAAGCACAAATAACAAAGCTACTAAATGAGTAAAAGCTTCTCGCAAAGGAAAATTTCCAAGTAGGCCTACTCACCTTCAGAAACAAGGCTAGAGCAAACAAGGCTAGAAGGAAAAGGCAGGCCTTATTCCCAGTTTAAACAAAAAAGGGGGAGGGAAACATGGTGCAAATGGTAAAAAGCTGTCAGCCGTGTCCTCAGCGGGGAGATGTATGTATGTGCCCCCCAAGAAGATAGCTTTTATAGACATGAAGTAGTTATGTAATATGATGAAATGAAGAGAGGCAGAGCTCTAGGGCACAATCATTCTCTACTAGCAAGATGCTCAATCATGTAAAAAACATTTCCAAACAACGAATTAACCCAACAGGAATAGGAATTGCAACTGTAGTGAAAAAAAGCCATACTCAGCATTAAGGTTATTCTGACTGATGATTGTGTGTGTGAGGAGTGTTTCACTGCATTCCCCACTCATTCAGCAAAATAAGATACTCAGCCTTAAAGCAGATGCAGGAAAACACTGGTGCAATTTCTTTCTGTAATTTTTTTTTTTTATGGCCCTTTAAATTTTTAGCTTGACTCTCTAACGGAATAAGATGTATTATGATATTGCTGGCTGCATGTCCGTTCATCCATACAGCTATTTCAGTAGTTTTCCCTCTCTCTTCAGAGCATTTTTGACCTATTTTCTAGTTTTTATGAAATTTGAAGAAAAGAGAAGTCTTTCAACTTCCTGTTTTTGGCAGAACTTAGTGAAACTTGGCAGAAGCCATCTGGAAAATTATACCTGTATTCCTCACACAGGATTTATTTTGTGTGTGTGACTTTTTTTTTTTTTTTTTTTGCCTGGTAAGTAGAACATAAGTGATCACGAGCTTGTCTGCATATTGATAGGGGCATGAAAGTTGAAGTTAACAGATTCATAAGAAACAAGCTTCCTTCATTCTGTTGTTTGTCAGGATATTTGGGGAATTTTTTCATGTGTATTTAAGTATGTACATATAAACTCTGTGCAAATTACTGAGACTGATGCATTTCTGAATGGCCATGATGTTTGTTACAGTTGAGGAGGTAAAAATTAAAGAACTTCTTTTACAGGGACGTAATCCTGGTGGAATGTCTAGTGCTGTATGCTATTAAAAATCTTTAATCATTTGGGGATAATTCACAGCTATACAACTTGAATATTTAGCAATTTTCTGAGAAGTTTCTTATAAAAATTTTAATATAATAAAATACTAAGCATCTAATGAGAATGAGAGGAGAAGCCAAATATTTGATATATATGAAAGGCAACTAATCTTTGCCTGCTATCACCATTTAATGGGCTAATTTCCATTTGTTATTTCTGTATCAGGCATATTTTATCTTTATCAAATCAGAGCACTGTTATAAAGGTGAAATTCCTAATCATTTACCCCTGGAGTGTTTTCTAAATGTGAGTCTAATTAAGAAGTTTGAGACTCACAGTATGCAACATATGGTGTCTGGCAAGTAAGTCAGTAGAGGAAAAAAAGATATGAAATCCAAAGAGCCATTGTATCCATTCTATATGTCAATAAATTAAAAGAAATATAATGCATTGGCAAAAGAGGAAACTATTATAATTGGAGTTTGGAAAAATGAGACAAACTTGTCTGATTTCTAGTAAAATCCATAGGCCAGTTTGTCTATCTGATTAAAATACTGTTATGTATAGTGACTTGAAATGCTTTGTTTTCTTTACTACTTCATTGCTTTACTTATAATACAACTTGTTCTCGAAAGGAGTTTTGTTTCTGAACTCCAATAACTTGCATAATGAGGAAACCTTTCAATTAAACAAATAAAAGCCTTTGTTGAGTGACTGTCTTATTATACCTTTCCTTCAAATTATGTGCTTTTGAAATGTGCTAGTGGCTTTTAGTAATATGATCTGGTTCATAAGGATACTTAATCATTGAAATAATGGGTGGTGATGCAGGGGTTGATGAAAGATACAATCTGAAATAGTTCTTCTGAAAACGAGCGTTAAAAGTTGGATGATTTACAGTCACCAGCAGCAGGTTCACTATCTGAAGTTGCCAGAGAGGGCAAGAAACATTGCAGAAGGTTAGTGAAAGGTGAAACTGCTTCTGTTTCTATCCAATTTATTGAAAATAAGAGATGACTTGGAGCCAACAGGTCTTAAATTTCTAATACCCTCATACATCTGAACTGTTCAGAGGGGCAGCATCTTAGAAAGCAGTTCTTTAAGCTGAAGTTGTTCACACATCTAGTAATACTTAAACTGTGGAGATACTCCTTAACACTGTCTTTACTTTCCTAATAACCTAGTTTTCCTTAAGGAAGCGTTTTCAATGTTGAAAGTGCTTTCTTCTTAAGTTATTTTCTACAGTCAGATTTGGACTGAATCTCATTAACAGAAATATTGTTTCACTGCAAACAGATTTTACAGTCCTAGATAATCTCTGTACCTTTCGGAGGCCCAGACCAAGTTTGCTGAAAAAGAATTTTGAAACATTTCCTCTTCCCTCAAAAAATATTTTATGTGTGTTTGTGTTTGTGTTTGTGTGTGTGTGTGTGTGTGTGTGTGTGTAAACAGACAATATTATGCTGTAAACGGTGAAATAAATTCTGGGCTAATCTAACCAAATTTCAGAATGCACCGTGTTTACTTATTGATATTTTATGTGCAATTTCTCCTTCCTTCCCTGTCCCCATTAAAAGTTTTGCTATTCATGACTTTTCCTCTTTCTGTTATGCTACATTATTAAAAAAAAGATGAAGTTCTGTGCCTAAATTAGACCAGGACTAAAATTTGTATGTGCAATGAACTCAACATTATCAGTGGCAAAATACAGATAGAGACAAGATTTCCAGAGGCTGTGCTGCCATTCAGAGGAACCTAGACAGATTGGAGCGTTGGGCAGGAAGGAACCTCATGACGTTCAACAAGGACAAGTGCAGGGTCCTGCACCTGGGGAGGAATAATCCCAGGCACCAGTACAGATTAGGGGGTTGACCTGCTGGAAAGCAGCTCTGTGGAGAGGGATTTAGGCATTCTGGTTGACTACAAGTTAACCACGAGGCAGCAGTGTGCCCTCATGGCCAAGAAGACCAATGAGATCCTGGGGTGCATTAAGAATTGCGTCTCCAGCAGGTCAAGGGAAGGGATCCTGCCCCTCTACTCAGCTCTGGTGAGGCTGGAGGCCTAGAGCATTGTGTGCAGTTCTGGGTTCCCCAATACAAGAAGGACATTGAGCTTCTAGAGAGGGTGCAGCATAGAGCCATGAAGATGATTAAGGGACTGGAGTGTCTATCTTACGAGGAAAGACTAAGCGAGCTGGGCCAGTTTAACCTGGAGAAAAGAAGACTGAGAGGGGATCTGATCAACATGTATAAATACCTGAGGGGAGAACAGGCTAGTGACAGGACAAGCAGTAATGGGTATAAATTAAAACACAGGAAGTTCCATCTCCATGTGAGGAAGAACTTTACTGTGAGCATGCCAGAGCTGCCCATCTGGCTCTCCAGAGTGGAGTCTGCTTCTCCGGAGATCTTCCAAACCTGCCTGGATACAACCCTGTGCAGCATGCTCTGGGTGTCCCTGCTTGAGGAGGGAGAGTTGGACTAGATGATCTCTAGAGATCCCTTCCAACCTCAACCATTCTATGATTTTGTGATTTCCTCTGGAATAAAGAGAGGAACTTTTCAATGATTGCAGGTGCAGAAATAAACTTTTTGTATTTCAGTCTGATCTCAGCATCTGCATACAAGATGTTGAAAAAGAAAATGGATGCAAGAAAAGAAATAGTAATAAGTAGTAGATATATCTGTTAGTGGTTCTGAAAAGGCCACTAACTGTTAGCTTTGGTAATATTCCAGTTTCCTGACACTCAACATTGTTTTTGAATGTCTGTATAAGCCCCTTGTGACAGCATTAAGGCATAATCTGTATTCTTGGACAAGGGTTTGCAATTAACTTTTACCAGGTTCCCAGAGTGATTCGATAGAGGTCTTCTAATTTTAGCAAAGTCTGATGAGTAGGAATCAAGATGCCACCTCCATTGCCAGATTTAGATCTGTATGCACTCTTTTCATCAGTGAAACACAAGAGTACCCTGCAACTGCTGTCTGAGGGATCACAGGAAAAATGAGAAACACAGAACATTCTTTGCAATGCAGGAGCCACTGTATTGCTGAGACCTTAGCAGGCTGACTGTAGCTTGCCTTAAGTCAGCCCTGCCTTAAGCTAAACCTTGCTTTAAATCAGTAGAAAACAGTGTTTTCTAGATAGAGGGAGGGATACAAAAACAAAATGTTCCTTATCAGAATATTGCTGCAGTTCAGGGTGCACTCCTACTGACTTCATGGGATCAGCTTTCTTGGCATGTAGTCATGTGAAGGGTTTTCATTTCAGCACACCGGTTTTATGTGGC
>JAUBNY010000190.1:64814-81083 GCA_032275445.1 Crypturellus soui
ATCTGACCTTGGCTGTGTCATATCAAGATGTCATATCAAAGGTTTTATCAAAGGATTTATACATGCTTACATGAAATCTAAATGTATATTGTATATCATCTGCAGATTAGCATGTCAAATCAACCAGTTACAATTCTGATAGTTGCTGACAAAACTGTTACAGCTTATAATACACCAGGATCCCTTTCATACTGGGATAACATATGGAACTTCTTTAGAAGTGGTGGTTACTGCCACCTATATTCTTACTAAAGAACTGTTGTGTGTATTAAAACCCAGGTACATGCAATGCAGGTACTGCAACGAAGGCTGCCCAAAATGTCATGATATGTAGAAGATGCTACATTTGATAGCCTGAGGTCATGTTAGAACATTTTTTTTTAAAGTATGCAACAGAATGACAAATTCTCCAAACAGCACCAAAGACAAAATGTACCTCAGCAGTGGACAATATTATGTCCTGTACTGTGCCAAAGATCGCCTCTAAAACTATCTGAAAAGTTGCTTCATGAATAATGCAGTTGCTCACCAAATATGCTTGTTAACATTTGTTTTATTACTCAGTTGGCTCCTCGTATATTACTTGTCCAGTGCTATAATAGCTATCTTGAATGCCTTTCAAGTAGTGATCAGTCGATTCTAATTATTGCTTTTGCTTAATGTGGGACTTTCCCAAGTCCAGATTGCTCTCTCTTGTTTAAATCACTATTTTTGTAGCTCTGTGTGAATCACATCAGACCCTCAGAACCTGGAAAGAATCAGGAGGAGTTTACTGTCATGTGGCAAATTTTAATAAGTCACTGTCATGAGCTGCCCATCAAGAACACTAAGAGAAATATAGGAAGATTTTTATTTTATTTTTAATTTCAGCTAGAATGGTTTAGACTGAGTGAGGGAAAGGAAGGGATTGATTAAGAGGATTTAAGATACACCCTCAGGACAGTGTGTATTTTCCAGGGGTTAGCAGGAAGGGAAATACCTATTTGGGAGGAAACATCTTGCAGAAAATCTAACTCTCATGAACAGGTTGTGGAATGGAGAATTGCTTGCAGCACAGGATGGGAAGGAAAAATCAGATAAGACCAGTACAAGGGATGAAATCAAGGACAAATTCAGAGGGTTCAGCTGGTGTTTTATGAAGAAGCTAACAGGTGTCTCACAGCAAAAGCAGAGGGTGGGCTAGATTGTTTATCTGTTTCTCTTATTTTTCATGATCGGAAAGAACTGCTTGTGATATTGAGGTTCTTTATGGTACTAAGCACTGTGGTGTCATGCTGTCTTCTTGTTAATTCACATGAAAAGCAAGGATTTTTCTAAGGCTGTTTTTATTTTGGACTCTAATTCATTTGGGGAGAGTGTTAGGAATTAATTGCAGTTTCTGTGAGTCTTGCTACAAAAAGAGTAGTGAGGGAGCTTAGGGTGCATGTTCCCTTGACACATTTATTTGGAAGCCATAGGAAATGCCACACATACAGATGAGAAGATGCAGAAAGCAGAAGTCAGAGAGGAAATCGATTTTTGTTGTACAATATCCTCAGAGTCCCCTGCCAGCCCTGCTTTGTGAGGGCTCAGCTGGACAAGTAGAGTTGTTACCTTCTTGTTGGTGTTGTGAAGAGCATTGCCTACTACCTGCTCACTCCCTATGAAGTGGAGGGAAGAGAAAGGAAGGAACTAGAAGGAAAAAACAGGGGTTATGTGAGGACAGATGCATTAAAATGCTTAAACACAACAGCAGTGAGCAAATATGATAAATAATGTATTAAATTTGTGGACAATTGATTTCACATTCTTCTCCATTGTTGGTAATGTATAGACTCAGACAGGACATGTGACACTTGAATCTATGGAGATTACTGATGAAGCACAGGTGCAAACAGTGTCTGAAAGTGTCTGTGGAGAGAACCCTGCAAGAATTATGTTGTGTGTGTAATGTGTAATTCACCTGATTGGCCAATTTCTGTCATCCATATTCATGCAAATGGGCATTTGTCCCTGCAACTGCTCTTACTGGAGGAAGTGACGATGGTGCCATTTAAGAGTCATTTTGGAAGAAATGATTTCAAAATGACTGTGAGCAGTACATGAAACCATTGATTTATTTATTTCCACATCCTAAGAGACAAATGTATCCTGTCTCTTCTCCCATATCCATGCAAGGCACCACAGCAACAACCTGGTGGCCCTGTCCCATCACTGACATTCATAGTGTAAGGTCCTTTCCACAGTATCATGTGGTTGTAGTGGAACTGCAGGACTACTTGATCTGTGGTGTTACTTGAGGACTAAATTGGTATCTATTAAAAAAACTTACTGATTTCCATTAAAGTTATATGAAAGATCTCTGCTGAAACTGAGCACTATTTGTTCAATGTGAGATAAACTGCCTTCAGTGGTTTTACAAGAGATCTCAGCCCCCTAGGTATTTCTGCTTCTGGAAACATGCTTCCCTGTTGCCAGAAATACATCTGATTTGGGAGAGATACTTAGAGACTGCTTTTGAGATCTGGCTTAAAAGAGCACTGAAAAAGAGCCAGAACAAATGATCAGGAATTTTCTCGATAAACGTTATACATTGAATGGTTGGACATCTGTATGCTACAGAGCCTACCTTGAGAATATTTCTCCTTAGGGATCAGGCAAATCCATTAACTCCTATAGAAAAACAAAAACTTAGCTCTGAAATACCTCCCTCCTTAAAACACAAATCTGTAACAAAATATATCAAACATTTTTATTGCTGTTCACATATTTCATATTCCAGAGATATTAAATGTATAACTTTTTCCCCCACATTTGACATTAAGCTCTGAAGGATGTGATGAGACAGCTCGAGAGTAACAGGAGGGCAATGGATATAAAGCGAGACTGGGGGGTACTTTGTGTTTCATCTTCGGTAAAAATTGGGCCAAACAGAAAATGGTGGGTTTGTCTGGGGAGAACGATGAGTGAGGACTGTAAGCAACAAATTTCCCCGTTCTTTGGTTCTCTCAGAAAAAGGAAGAAAAGGGCAGAGGGATTAGGTCGTCCAAGAAAGAAGGTGGCAGTGAATAGCCACATCCATAGTCCCAGTTGGAAACAGTTTTAGCCCAACACCCAGTCCTGCACTCCAGGGCTTGCGTTAAGGACTCCTGGCTCCCCTCCCAGTGAAACCCCAAATGGTTTCTTACGGCTGTGAGAGCAAACATTGTAAAACTGAATAAAACTAATCCTGCTTCCTCTGATAAATACTCCGTGTGCAATGATTTATCTCTGTTTAAAAGAGATGTTGAATGGCCTGCATGCAAAACCTCAGCTCCTTGCTCGAGTCATTTGTTGTCAGCAGATGTATGAAACAGAAAAGCATATGGACTGCAATCCAGCATACTTTTGGTTGTTAGAAAGATCCTCACTGTTTTCCATAGGCTGCTGGTGAGTCTGGCAGCACAAAAGAATTTTAGGGCTTTTTTTTACACTATAAGCTGCTAAGCAGAGTTATCTTGCAGGATCAGTTCTTCTACCCATCCTTTCTATCTCTCCTTCCCCAGCCTTCCACCTCGCCCCCACACACAGCTTATGCCTACATTTCAACAAAATGTTCATCCTGTATCACCTACAAGTGCTATTGGCTACTGAGCAAAATGAACTTTCATAAACTATATGTTAGGGTCCTTCAGGCTTGAAGAGTCTTTGTTTTTGCCAGCTTTGCCAGATATATTGTTCAGGAATAGGTCATTTATAGGAAAGTGTGATCCTGTAAATGTAGCTGAAGTTAGCAAGTTGCATATATGCCAGGCAAGCTAGTAGGCTGCCTGTGAGCTATTTTAGTATATGAGATTTTTTTGCCCTCAAGTTTTCAAATCATATTTATGACACAAGCACTTCTTTGAACAGGTATCTTCTTTCTTCTTTTTCTTCTGGCCATTTTTTGAGGCTTAAGAAATTTTTGCATCTAGCTGCCAGATTTCAAGAGGTAAAACGATATATCAAATCCTAAGTGGCAGAGAATGGCAATTGTGTAAATTAAAGGGATTCACTACATTAATTTTTAATTTCAACTATATAGAAATATAATCTAGTCTAGGACATATGTGAAATTGCTCAGGGTCACAAAATAACACACTTCAAGTACATTTTAGCAAGTTATAAGTTATAAAAAGTTAAATATCCATTTAGCCTTGAGTCTTTGGGAATATTTCACTCATAATTACTTTGTTCATGGTTAAAATAGTATTAGGAAAGCTGTAATATATTTCCATCTAGAAAAAAAAAGAGAATACTTTGTTTTTTTACAACATTGTATGCCAATGAATTCTTTTGTCTTTTTTTTATTTTGACTGAGTGTGCGCAAAAGTCAGAATAACAGATTTGGGTTCATGAGGATACTTTCTCTAGGGTAATACTTGTCCTTTACTGTTTAATATATATATTTTTTTTTTGGCTCAGAACAATACAACCTAAAAACAAGGACTGGAAATAGCATTTTCTTGGCAGTGTAGAAAGAAATAGACATGAAACAGCCAGGCATTTCTATGACTGCACATCTGTGCCAGTGGTCATCTGCATTATTTGATGATAATGGAAACTGGTTGCTTTTCTGAAAAGCAGACTTTACTCCATTCTCCTTGGAGTTTTTTATCTATATCTATCTCCTCTGACTCCATCTCAGTGACACAATATAGCAACTGAGCCTGTGTCCATCAGCTTTAGTGCAGAAGAAGAATGAATGTGTGAATTACTAGACTGTATCAACCTTGATCTACCTTTAATTGCCTCAAATATTTGTACAATAAGAAGAGTTTCTTTACCATGTATGAAAGCTTGCAACAGAATTTTGGAATTGCAAATGAATAAGGAAACAGCCTAAGAGTGGACGATTTTGTGAAAATGTAAAGAAAGTTGGAACAAAAGTGGGAAGTGGCAAGACAGATGCTTTCTGCAGACTTTTTCTCAAAGTGCTCAGCTTTAGGAGGAAAAGCTGCAAAGTAAAATTACTGATTATGAAATCAGCTAATTCTCTGATGTGACCAAACACAATTTTGTATGCTTTGTGTATACCAGAAGCTAAGTCCCTTGATGTAGTAAAACTGAAAGAAACAACATTCATTAAGTGCAAACGTGCAAAATTTGGGACTAACAGAATAGTTTTGAGTAAGAAACTTGATATTCAGTTGTGCAAGGATGCACAATTTGGAATCAGATACAGATACTGATAGAATACAGCAAAATTAATGAATGCAACCAGAAAGGAAAATGTTCAAGGATGCAAATGGCAGCTATTCCTCACTGTAAGTTAGCAACCTACTGCATAAACCTTTAAAGAAAATCTCACCAGTAAAAGGGAAACAGAGATGAATGGATTTTTTTTTTCTGCCAAGATACATATGTTAACATGAGGTTATTAAAAAAAAAAGTTATACAACACAGTGAGCTAAGGAGATCTGGATTTTTTTTTTCAACTTAGCTCAATCAAATGCTGTGCTGTGGCTGGTTATTTCACTTCATCATGAGTCAGATCCCCAAACTATATAATAAGGCTAGAGATAAAACTGAGGAAGGCATGACTTTACAGCAAATGTGACAGAAAAACATTTCTGGCCATGGTATCTAAAATGCAAAGAATTATAAGAAATATATGCCCTAAAATGGTTAGATGAAAGAAATGTCATTGCACAGAGACAAAAAAAAAAATAGTACCCGGTAGATATAATATCCTGTCAAAGGCATAAAACTGTTTAACAGAGTTTTGTATTAAAGGTTATTAAACAAAGTTTTCATGGGATTGGAAGTTGACTGAAATTTATTAAAGAATAAGAAACAAAGGGTAAGTCTTAATGCCCATCTTTCAGGATGGAGAATAATCAGCGGTGGGGTTCCCTACAGATCAGTGCTGGAAGTGATTTTATTCAATAACACCATGAATGACTTGGAGAATAAAAGTGGCAGATAAGCTTTAGTTTATCTAAGCTTAAGGTAATGCACTGAAGGGAAGATGATCTAAACTCTGAATTTGGTGCTTTTGTTTACACCACTGGATTTGTCACTGACACCATCCAGTGGCTGACACCATCAGCTCCTGTGACACCTCTCTGACACCATCAGTTCCTTGTGTAATTGCAACCAAAAAGGCCAGCAGAATGCTACACACCTTCAGAATGAGAGGAAGAGCATGAGTATATAGTATGAGAAGTATGAAACTTCTCATATAGAATGAGAAAAAGAGAAATTTGGTCATTATATTGGTACTCCCTCTCTTGTGTGTTTTGTGCATTTGTGATCTCTGCATCCTAAGAAGGACACAAGAATACAGAGATGGTAATGAAAATGACCAAAAACCATGCAATAACTGCCTTACAATGAGAGACTGAAAAGCATAGGTTATCAAACACCTATTAAGAGGCAAAATCTTCCCATAAAGGCAAAATGTTGGATTGGTGTATGTTGTTAGGGATAAAAAACATTAAATGAATGTCTTTCAAATATAAGAGTCCAAATGACAAAATACTTTTAATGACACAGGCACCTTTAAGGTCACCTTTACAAATGGAATTAATGTTTTTCAGAATTTCGTCTGAGACAATTTAATAAAATATTTGAATTAAAGCTGCAAAAGAAAGTGTATATTCTGTATTTCTCACTAATTACAGTAACAATATCACACCAAAATAAAATCTGATAGAGATCTCATGCTTTATAGACAGGTAAATCGGTTGCCAACTGAAAATACAAGTTCAAACTCTTTTTTTGAAACAAATAGAGGAAGAAGTTGAACTGGATTCCAAAATCCCTGTCCTATCTAGCAGGTCATAGAACAGCTTGGGGATGGTTCTGAAGGAGGAAGCCCATGCTTTAATCGGTATGCATTTCACCACAGTTCTGCTTCTGAAATACAAACAATTTTGAATTTTATGCAAGACAAAATGATTTTTTTTTTATCTTCTACAAAAATAAATTTTGTTCTCAGTTATTGAGAGATGGGATTGCCACTCTCCTGCCCACTCTACTACCAGTGCTGTTTTACAGATAAGCTAAAGGATAAGAGGAGGAGAAGATCATAATACCTAATTATCATTCATAAAAATGCTTTCTTTTGTCTCCAGCCAAACAGTTGTTTTCAATATTGGATACCCCATGGAGATCAGGATATTGAATGAATAAATAAATAAATGTTGGAGCTCCAGGCCCCTGAGCAAATTTGAAAAATTCATCCTTCTGGTGCATACATGGTGCTGCGATAAGAGAATGCATGTTTTAAGGTAATCACCATGCTATGTTTGTTAGCAGAAGACCAAGCATGCAATTTTCTCAAAAAGAAAAAAAAAGATATTAGGAAAATACCATTTTCTATATCTTTCCAGATACATTTTATTCTGGTTATGCAAGGTTTAACCAGCAAAATGCGTGAGTAAGTTTGGAGCCTGCCAAAGCTAATATTTTATGTTAGATTTCTAAATGCAATAAGTAAACAGATGCTACAGCAATATCAACAGACATGAGTAAGCAGAGAGCATATAATGATTACTGTGACCAAGAGGAGCAAGCCAATGTCCAAGCATGCAGAAATTGGAATGACAACCGGCAGCTGTAGCTGTTTCTGTTTTGATCTTCTGCAGAATTGTCTGTTGTTTGGGGGCTGGACTTCAGAATTTCAGCCAAGATTGTGTATTCAGTATTTGACCCAATTTTCCCAGACTATTAGAATAACGGACTGCTTTAATCACTGACTTTTCAGGGGCTGTTAGAATTTATACCTGTTAAGAGTCAGGGACGTGTTCTTGATATTGTTGCAGGACACTCCATCCTTTGAAAACTCCTCACCTGTGTGATGTGCTGAGTACCCATAATTAAGTCTTCTTGGAGCTGGAGGAGCAAATTCAGTTTTGCACCTGTGTGAACCAGACAGACCAGACTCAGGGCACCCAAGGCATTCAGAGTCATTACAACGTGCATAAATGTTTGCACCTGACGGGGGCTGGCCACGTGAAAGATGTGGCTACTGGCACTTTTTTCCTCTAGGGCCAACTATATATGTTGGGTTGTGGGAATGCTTGCACAGCCCACTCTTGGCAAAGGGCCTGCATAACAACAGCTGTCAAGAATGCGAGTGTAAACAACATATGTGTTTGTGTGTGAATCAAATACATGAAATCAGTGGGAGGGCATTTTCCGCAAGCTGATCAGGTTAGAGCTTCTAGTGCTGTAGGAGAACGGCATTTTAGAAGGCAGAGGCAGAAAGCAGAAAAGGAGGATGCCCCTAACTCTTTGCTGGGCCAAACCAGGGAGCAAATTGGCTAAAGAAGTTCTGAAAAATCCATAATCCCTGTCTTTGGGACAAGGAGCAGAGAGGACAAAAGTAGTCTAGGAAAAAAAAAAAATGTTCTGAACACTGAGCTAGTGTTCTGAACTAGTTAAAGTGAAGAATCATTCAGGAAAGTTAGCTGTCTGTGCTTGAGGTAGCTATTTTGGGGGAGATTAATGACTGAATTTGAGAGGGGAGTGAGACAATTGTAAAACACTGTGGGGGAGATCTGGAAGCTGAAGGGACGTGTCACCAGCTATGCAGAAAGGACAGTGCATTCCTGAGGGGCTGCTGGGCTCGCTGAGCCTGGGAGAGCTCTAAGAGGGCTCAGAAGCCAGTGCAGGAGGCAGCAGCAGCAAAAGGTTGAGCATCCTTCCGAGAAAAAAGGACTAACAGGAAGCATGCAAACAGCTCCTGATGAGGACTGGGATGCAGATACATGGTGTGGAGCGACCTGACAATCAAGAGAGGATGAAGTGTGCAGAATGGTGCCTGTTCAACTCAGATGTCCACACGGGCTTGCAAGGTCCAGATCAAACCTTAGCAAGATCATCATATCGTAGTTATCACAGATGTTACAGTGACCTTTGTGAGGAGAAAAGAAGAAAGAAGATTTTTGTTTGCATCTTTGCTAAGAAACCAAAAGGTTTGGCTTCCTTTGGGGGACACATATTTCTGGGATTGTAAGGATGTCCCTACATGGGATGGAGCAACACAACCACCTTTGGATGACCGCATCTGAAGCCAAAGAAACCATCACCTCCACCATCACCTCCAGTAGCAAAGACGTAACGGTTGGAATGAGATTACTTTCAGGACATTTAGGATGTCATGAGAGTCAGGCAGGGAATGTAAAATTTACTGAAATGAAAGAGCCACCAACACCGCAGAACTGAGAAATAATAAATCAGAAATAATTTGACAGTATAGGAAAAAATGAACAGTGGTGGGAAAAGGAAGTGTTTATGGGGAAAATCTGTTTAATAACTGTATTTATTTAAATATAGGACAATTTTTGGCCAATGTAGCAAAACTTCAATTTAAGTTTAGCGTGTTATCTTCCTGAAACAGTGGTTAGTGAGATTAGTATAAAAACCTGGCCATCACTGTTGTTAAGAAGACAAAGAGGTGAGGCATGTATATGGGCCTTCACAGCATACTTTTTCAGATAAAGCCTAACAAAGCGGCCTTAAGAATGACCATATTGCATGGTATCAACATCAAAAAAATATGTTGAGGGTGAAGAACAAGAGGATTTTATGAAAAGAGAGCTGTCAGGTGTGGCCAGTATTTTAGAAGCCTTAAGGGAGGAACCCAGGTGGAAGGGAAACCTGCAGGACCAGTTCCAAGGTGTAGGCAAAAGGAGTCAAGTGGGGTTGTTTTGCTAGGATGTGAGGAACCCATAAAGTTAGAATGTGAATTGAAACAAAAATTGTATGAACTGCAGCAACATTGCTGCTGCAGTTTTTGATTTGAAAGGAGTAAAAAGTTCCTTAAGAAACTTAGCATGCTATATAATTCAAAAAACAACTTCATATGGAAATGCATGTATTGATGTTCCATGTAGAGATGGAGTAGAAGGTATTTTGACTGACTGCTAGGATAAGATAAACCACCATTTTACCTCAGGTTATGAAACAAGGGTCTGGAAAATGGGAAGTGTGGGAAAGCAAGCAGTTAAACATCCAACATGGTTGGTTAAAACCAGTGTTATCACAAAACAATGAAATTGTTCAGTATCAAGTGCCCCCAAAGCCACAATTGTGTGTCATCTGTTATACAAGCTGATATGATTAATCTGAGCAATTTTGAGATGTCTGGAACTAGAAAGTGAGAGTGACCATGGACAGTATTAAAAGTGACCCTGATATGGTTAAACTATGTGAACTGTGTGGGTTTTTTTCCCTTGTAAAAAAAAAAAAATTCTCCAGTTTTGAGAAAATTTTGGTTTGGAGGGCATGGAGGAGAGGTGTCTCTTTTTCCTTCTTTTTATGCCTTGTGCCAGTTAGTGTTGTATTGGGAACAAATGGAGGGGAAAAAATGTACCTAGCGCATAGTTCCCTCTACAAGTCTGCTATTACACAGTAGTGTTTCCTGTGGCACTTATGTTAAGACAAGCTGTTGATCTACCTTCTGTTACAAAGAGGTGGCGGAAGCAAAAGTTTTGTCCTCAGGCTTTTCAGGCTTCTGATTAGCCAGTCCAAACTTGGGCTGTTGCAGAAATAAAGGATGTAAATTCCCTGCTCTGTACGTTTACACTTATCCAAACTGTAATGAAATGAAAATGCAATTTTGACATATATTTTGTTTATGTTGCATTGCATTTTCTCTCTCATGAAGTCCTATCTTTCCAGGGGGGACTGTCAATCATGCATTTGTAGTGTATGACAGAAAAAGGGTAGTGATAGTTTCAAGGATTTCTCCTACAAAGTGCCAGCTACAAAATACCATCACTACAAAACAAAACAAATATCCTTCTTCCATATATCAAGGTTGGTTGGAAGAAATACTGTGAATTTAGATTTAAAATGGGTTTTTCAATACAAGTCCGCTTTCTACCTGTCCCTTCAACATAGTTTTCTTGTAGTGAAGCCAAGGATTACCCTTCCTCCTGTTCTTTTTCTTTTTTTTTTTTTTAACTGCAAAACATCCCAAGTTTGTCTTATCAAACTTTTATTATCAGCTACCAATGGACTATCAAAATGCTAGACTATAACCTGGGCTTGGTAAGTGTGGGAGTTAGTAGTTTATCCAGGACACAGAACTAATATAAGTAGATTCATGGTACAGCTCTGTGTTATGAAATGATATACTAGCACTTTGTTCAGCACGTAATCCAAAAAAAAAGGAAGTGTATTTCTCTCAGTACTTGAGACCTAAGGCCAGAGCATATAGCTAAGTCTTTAGTTTATTCTGAATCTGAGATTCAAACCATGTCAACTGTTCCAGGCTAATGTTGCCTTCTAAATAAAATGTTGCCTACCTAAATAAAAAAGACTCTATCAAATGACTGCTAAGGAGCTGGATTCTCATATTTAATAATTAGGAATAATTGCTCACTCTTAATAACAAAGCCAAAAGTTAGAAGGTAATTTAATTTGTTTCATTTAATGTTCATTTAGCCATCATCCACTTTCTGAACTGTTTTAAAAAGAAAATCAAAATGTACTTTTTGGCTTTCCAAATCTACAAAAGACAGCTCAGTAATGTATCCTTTTCATATAACACAATTTTACATGATATTTCATGTTTCCAAACATGATTTTACAACACAGCTTTTCCCTTATGCATAAATCTGGTATTTTGTTTTTTTATTAGGCATGTCTTGATCATTATAAACAATCTCAACCTTCCTTTCATATCTCATAGAAACCTAGTAATCCAATTTCCATGATGATTCAAATGGGCAAAGAATCATTGCTTCATATGAAGCTCAGCCAATGAGCCAATTTACTTCAGGAGAGAATTTGGCCATGAGAAAATTAAGCTATTGTTTTTCCTATGTTGTCTCTTGAAAATATGAAAATAAAGGAGGGGGAGTGGAGTGAAGGGAGGAAGCAATTTTATTAATCCAACTTCAAAGGTGTAATCTTGATTCCAACTACAACAACAAAATCTTTGCTGTCATCTTCAATAGAGAGTAGGTTTAGATCTTGGTGCCTTTGGTTATTGTATGAGCTGTGACATTCAAGCAACATAAAGTGACCTGTTGTCTTGCAGAAATCCACACTGATTAGATCCTGTGGACCCATTCACTAGTGTAACTGACATGGCAGTGATGCCTCAGGTAGTGCCCGCACCTGCAATGTCACGCACATGCCAAAGTGACCTTTTACATCACTGCACGTGTGAAGACATACCAGTGACACACCCCCATCTCAGGGGATGCTAGAAAGCTCTAACAGAGAATTTCACAGCAGAAATCTCCAGATTCAGTGAACTGGGATTGTGAGGACACTAACAGGGACCTTAACAGTCCCAAGCAGCTTCACCTGGGACCCCACCTGCCCCTGCCCATTGGCCCCAGGGATGTATTTAAGCTCTGGCCCAAGGCTCTTATTCTTTTCTGAGCTATGCTGTAGTAGGGTCTGTCTTGGTGCTGCTGTGTCCCTATTCCCACCTCTGACTGCTTAGGGATCAGCTTTTAGAGGAACAGTGCCTTATCGGTGTCTCTGGCTCAGGGACAGTGGGATGACACCCATCCACAAGTGTCAAGCCATGCTGCAGTCACTATAACTCAGTCCTCATGACCAGTCCTGCTCCTGCTGTGTCCTGGCACCATGGGCTACAAACAAAACATGGCTTGTATGTGTATGGTTGGAGATTTAGAGGTCTTCCACTCTCCCTTTTGGTTAGTTCAAAGCATTCACTTCTAACTAGGGCTGACTAAAGGTAGAAGTCTTGCAGTGTTGTGGTTAAAAACACAAGCTTTCCCTGCTTTCCTTGTGTACTACCATTAGGGTCGGAAAAATCTGCATGTGTGTATATATACGTATATATACACCTGTACCTCTACATATATATGTACGTATTCTCTCAGACTATATACACATATGTGATATGAGTGTATATGTAAATATGTATGCTTACATTTATATATACACACAAATGTGTATATGTACTATAAGGAAAAGGGAAAGCAAAACAACTCTAATAAACTAGATCTGGAGGAGAGTAGGCTGTTCTCTTGTCTGGTCACAGCTAAAGCCAAACCAGTTGTAACTACCTTCACTCTTGCACTAATAAATTAGGTCTTTCACCCCAGAGAATTTTGCTTTCCAGCTAATTGCCAAAGCAACTTGCCACTTCCATATGTAAGCATCCATCATCTATTCACTGTCAAAACAATTTACAGTTAACTGTAGCAAAATCTTCACCAAGAACAATAAATAAACCTCCCTTTACTTGACCTTAATCCAAAATTATCCCACACACAGTCTACAACTCTTCAATAATTGCTCCAAATACTGAGCTAAAATTAGCCTGCCTGGCAACATGCTGCAAAATCCAGCTACTTCTGTAGTTCATTCACTGAAGCATTCAAACATTTTTTTTTTCCAAGAACACAAAGATTGAGATGAACAACAGCTCACTCCACTGAAAAAAGCTCAACATCTGCTTCATTCTAAGGACACTGATATTTGCATTTGAAATTACAGCTAAATGGAGTGTGTATTATTTTCTGGCATAAAACCTAGTTCTAAATATGTTGCAATTCAATGTGCATCCTTTTCCTGGATTCTAGTTCATGCTTATAAATTATCTTCCATTTTTTTTTCTTTTTTTTCTTCCTTTTTTTTATGTGTGAGACTGTGAAACTTTAGAAGCTTACAGAATCTAAGTGATAATATGTCTCATAAGGGACAGTTACAAAAACACATTATTTTCATATTTCTGAGATATTCTTCCCATATTCTTCCCATAACAGTTATCCTTCTTTATCTTTTGCCTTTTGACTTCCTAGTTGTTTGTCCATGCACCAAGAGGGAAGGAATGTGAAACGGATAACATGCCAAGGAGGGGACCCATGCCCTAACAGATTGCATGAGCAAAAAAAAAAAAAAAAAAAGAGCATCCGAGCATCTGTTTCTTTTAAACTTTGTTCAAAAGGTTCGTGTCAAATAGCCCTTCTACTTGATTGGCATATGAAAGTAGAGGGTAGGAAAGGTGAGTAGAAGTCTTCATATTTTCTGAAATATTTGGAACACCCCAGCATTCAAATGGTATGTGCCTTAAATACAATCAAATGAAAAGTTTTTGCTCCTCTGTTGAAGTCCTGCTGACTGGTCATTTCTTTGCCTGCTGCACCGGTGAGAAACAGTGAAATACTAAGGAGCTACGCTTTGTTACAAGTTTTCTCCTATTTCAGGTTATAATTCATGCATCCTGTTGCCATGCCACAGTGTTAGAAGGTAAGATTGGCAATGTTGAACTAGCCTAAAGGTTTGGATGACCTGCATCTGACTGTAGCAGATACCTAGGAAAAAAGCAGATCTGTAAGAAGAATGTTGATTGAATATATGCATTTGGTGAAAAGCGCACTGAGGCAAAAAGTACAATGCCTTTCCTGTACCAATGGAAAAAGACTTGTTCTATGTTACAGGTGCTGAGAGCTGCAATAATAAATGGTGTGATTTGTGTTTTGTAGTCTCCTGGAGGCAAAAGAGTCTCTATCTAGAGTTTTCCTCTCTATCAATGTCAGTGAACAGTACGAGTGATAAACCATCATTAAAAGGTGTCCTTCAATTGCATAACCGATTCTGTTTGGCTTTTATTTGTGCAAGGGATTGCTCTGGAGAGAGGGATAGGGAAAAGGAAAATAACTTTTTACTTTAGGAACTAAAGCATGTTTATTAGTGAAGGTCTCTGGTTTATTTGCTGAAAATATCTGTTACAACAGCTATATAGAGTTTTTCCTTTGTTTCTTCAGTGAATGGTTTGACTTTTATAGAGCTAAAACAATTACACTGGATGAGGGTCTCACTGATGGCTCAACTGTTATTAAAAGCTAAGAAATGCCTTATATTTTTCAATGGGCTACCCTTTATAATAATATTAAATGAAGCTCTACCCACTTCTGGTGTTTGGGTAGAAAAACACAGCTAGTATCTTGTGTATCTTCACCATTGGGTAGGATTCTTTGTTTTTTCCTTCTATCCTTCTCCTGTTCTCTTATCAGTCTCCTGAGTGTGTTTACCTTGCATGCTCTTCTGCTCTTCATATTTTTTTCTGCTTTTGTTCCCTCCAAATCATCCTAAATGTACAGATAGACCAATCATAATGAAATTTCAAGCTCTATAGCATGCATGCACCCCTCAGTTTCTTTGGATTGGCCCCTAGTTGGTGTAAATCAGCATCTATCTTCCATAGAAGTCAAACAACCATAGCTTCTTGCTATAGCAAGTCTATAGCTTCTTGCAAGCTTATTATACTTTAATCCACAAATTTTACTCTGCTCTATGTATCCCTCACACCATGTGTTGCATCCCTCACCATGTGTTGCATCCCTCACACCATGATCAAGCTATGTTATATTTAGCTGTGTTTGCATTTCTAACAAACAGCCACAAAAACAATGTGATTTCATACTACAGTATAGAGTATTTGTGACAGATACTTACCAAGTGGACTGAGGAACAGTAAAATAGAAGTTTAGTGGCCTGTCTTCATATACAGATCTTGTTCCATCTGGGAAACAGCCAAAACCTTGGGTTAGTGATTTATGTTGAATAATGAATTATAACCGCTGGGGCCGGCAGTATGAAATACTTTTTCCTGCCTTTTGCCTGATTAATTGATTTAATATTTGGTATATGCCTATTACCCGCTTTGTCCTCTGTATGGTGAGACCTTCAGACAAATTAGGTTTGGTATGTGTCTTACTTGCATCAGGAGTAAAGCTAAATGACAAAAATGTGTAAATGCCATAGTCAGTGAATTTTGCCAATATTTATACCCTTTACTGGTCACAACCACTTCTGTATTGCTTTCTTTATGATAACATAAATGAAAAAGCTTTAGTCTATCAGTTGCTGAGAAATGCTTCATTTAACCTTTCACATTACTTTGAGTGGATGCTCTAGCCAAATAGTATGCTTCCTTTCCTTTACTGCATGTGACTAACCTGTTAATCACCTCCCACATTTCCTTCCTGAAGGAGAAAGAAGTGACATTTCAGTGTAACAGGGTTTTATTATTTTGCATCCTTTGATAGAACTGGAACACAGTATAAACCCACTTTGTAAACATGATTCATCTTCCTCTGATATTGCACGCGGTGTTGGTACCTTGGTTTGAAAGTACAGGCCATAGATATTCACAAAAGAATGAAAAGTAAAAATCTTGCATACCCGAGTGAAGAACAAACCTCACAATCATTTCTAGATTTCCTGTATTCTTTTTTCTGATCCTGCATGGACTCCTCCAAAGTCATGTGTGATACCGCATGTGTTTCCTGCTGAAAATGATACTTTTCAGTGAGGAAGTAACACAAA
>JAUBNY010000190.1:81183-106646 GCA_032275445.1 Crypturellus soui
TAATCCTGCAGGTACCTGATTTATAGACCTTGTCTCTGTGGATAGGTGGGCTCTGCTTTGGAGGTCGGAACTGTCAGACTTTCCCTCTCAAGATGCCTGTTTCTCTAATGACTGCAGAGGGAGCCTTATGATAACTTCATGTGGATTCATTTCATTTTAGTTTGGGCTTCTTAACAAGTGCTTCTGACTTAGGATGTGTCCACTTCAGGTGGACTGAGCTGTACCAGAGTCCAGACTCTGACAACAGAGGAGGGCAACCATGCTTCTAGCCTAAATTAAGCCATTACATGAAGAAGGCATTTATATTAAATGCCTAAAATAGTATGAAGACTTTTCATTACGTCTTTCATTAGGTTTCACATATTCCTTACTGGCATCTGTCATATTCCTCTACAGAGTTTAATATAAGTTATTCTTTAGTCTGGAGGTCTGTATTGTGTGTCTCCTTATGCTACTGGGTGAGGGAGAAGAAAATATTACATGCATTAATCATTCTGTCTTCCCTTTGCTTCCTCATTCCTTTTATTTCTTTTCCTTCAGAACATTGGTTTTCTTCTGTTATGGTTGGAGTCTGGCAGGGAGAAATATTTTACATGCATTTAAGAATTAAAGGATCTAATTTAGAAGCTGTCTATGTTTCGAGTTGCTTCCTCATCTAAATACTTGGTAGCAGCTATACAGGTGACTGCTGTGGCTACTGTTTCTGGATGGATTAATGTTAGCTCCTTAGAACAACCAGGCTGCATAACCATCTCTTACTTTAATAGGGTAGGTACATGAATTTATTTTGGCTGTCCCTTCTTTACAATTAATCTCTTGTCAGGGAACATTGATAATGCTTCTGTGTAACTGACTGATGCTGACTTATTTTTTTTAGCCCAGTGATGGGATGTGCTACACTACAATAAAACTTCACTTTTGACACAACTTACTTCTGTTGTACTTTTGTTTACCTGTAGTAATGTATTTACTTAAACAAACAAACAAAAATAAACAGCCTGAATAGCACAGCAGGTGGTTTAGCTTTATAAAAGGAGCTTGTTTGCACCATTCCCTCCGTCCTTGGGAAAGCTTCTCATCATAGGACACCAGACAGAAATGCATGCAGGTGGTTGTTGCACAAATGGGAAGATGACACATTTCCAGGTTTGAGAGATGAAAATTAAACTAAAAAACAACAAAAGCCTCTTGCAACTCTTCCTCAAGAGATGGAAAAGAATAGGAAGTGCAGGATCTGCCTTAGGAGCAGAAACTACTTTCATTATTTTGGAACTTCTGGGAATGGCTTGGGAGCATTTACTTGTGGACTGGAAATTGTTGTTTGAATAGCTCTGTGGCATGAGTTGTCTGTTGGATATGATCAGAGAGAAAAGTCAAGCGCTGGCTTGTTCTGTGGCTGTATCTGAAATGAGTTTGATCAGATGTAACCTTGTACTCACTTCTACTTCCTTAAGAACTTCTGTATCCCCAAAGTCTTTTCTAATAATTCTTTGCATGACTGGATAAATAATCAAAAAGTGACTAACACTTTAATCCAGACCACTGGATTATACCTTGTACCTTATATTCATTATACTTTATATTCATTATACCTTATATTCCTGCAAGGCTGGGATTATGGCAAGACTAAGAAGCTGGCCAGGTACCTTAATTAATTCACTTTAAAGGATAAGGAGACAAGGGGGAGAGAGGGACTTATGAACTGTTGTAGTTTGCTGTAAACTTTCCAGCAATCAATATTATTGGAAATACCCAATACCTTAAGCTAAGTGCCTCCCAAGAAAGATGTTTCTAGATGTTTCCTAGGCAGCTGTTACACTGGGGGCAGGGGAGTGGGGGAGGAGAGGTAAAAAAACCCAATAAATTATTTAAGGATTTTGCCAGAAGCCAAGCCAAATTATTAATCACAAAGAATGGATCAGTGATTCTTGAGTACAAAGGGACATACCTCAACTTTGCAGAAGTACCAATTGTGAATGAATTTCTTCAAGTTCTCTCATCTATTTCAGAATTACTGTGGGGAAGCTGACAAACCTGTAGAAGATTTTATTTGCTTGCACACACTTTCTTATCACAGCAACCCAAATGGTTCCCATCTTACGATGGTTGGGAAAATGTTGTGAATGTCTTGTGCTTCACTGTAGTTTTCTTTAAATGGAAGCACAAAATGTATCTTAGGGTAGCATAGGAGTCTTCGTACCTTGTACTTCTTCCTTTCTGAAGCCACAGCAGTATCTTTTCAGTTAATGTCACAAGATAATAGAGAAAGTAATGATGGAAAAGTAGATCTCCATTTCTGTATGGCTGATATAAATGCTGCAGAACAAATTCAGCATGGAGCTTCCTTTCATTTCAGCTGGAAATGACTGAGTAAATTAGCAAAGTGTCTTGTCAGCTGTACTGAGTAAATGTCTAATGCACATGGCAAAGAGTGACTTGAACACCTGTGAAGTATCCTGATGAATAATGAACAATGAAGAGCGTTTAAAGAAAATAGCAGTAATGACTATTGAGTTGATCCAGGTAGCTGAATGAATTCTTACTGACTTCTGGAACCCACCCACCCCTCAAAATGTATTTTTTCCTGTAGAGATCCAAAGCACCAAGGAAAATCTTTAGCTATAAAGAATAAACTATATACAAGGCTAAGATTTAGATGCTATAGTTTATCAGCCCAGACATAGGGAAACCTTAGATGCATCACTTTATTTTTCTCTACTTCAGTTTCCCCAGCCAGGAGGGGTGATGCAGATAATAAAGTACTTCATATAGTACTTTGGGCTCTATGGAGCAAGAGCCGTATACCATGTCAAAGCCATTATTGAACACTGACTGGTATCAATTGGAACTAATTCTAATAACTTGCATTAATGGATTCTTTTTATGGCGGAAAAGAAGGAAGACATGGCCAAAGCATTCCTGTGAGCCTATAACTGTGGAATAGAAACAACAACTACAAAAAAAATTGCAGTGTACTTTCTGGAGAGGAATTTAGGTGAATCTAAAAGCAAATTGCCTTTATTCTAATAATCTGTGAGAACAGCCCATTTGTTTTGGGCCTTTCTGCAAGGCAAGATTGGGGGAAAGGAGATTATCAGAGGTATTTTAAACTATTAGAAATCTCTTTCAGCATACTAATAGGCCAGTGCAGGAAGATATATGCAGTCTTGAAAAATGACTTTTGTTCATCCTAGCCACTGCAGCTGATAAACACTTTACAACTCTTGGTCTTGGTGATTCAATTAAGTAGAAAACTAGAAGCAAGACTTTTTTGGCAGAGAAACTAAATTATATCAACTGTGTGAATCGCTTGTCAGGATTCTAGCAGCTGTTTTCCTGAATTCATGGAGAGCCAAGGGAAAACTAAAACTCTACGATTTACAAGCTGCTCACCAGTTCATCCATTGCTTTACACAGGAATGTTCTGCAACTCTCCAGCGTCCGCGGGATCCAAAACTCACCCGTGCCAAAACCGTTTCCACAGGCCAGCTTTGACAATCTGCCTGCAGGGCTGGTTTTGAGGTTCCCTCAAGAGGATGCTGGAAAATGAAGTTATCAGCAGGCTGATTCCTGGCACCAAATTACACTCCAGCCCTGATGGGTGTGGGGAGCATTAAGGGAGATTCAGCCCATGTAGCAAAAACAGCTTTCAGTAATAGTTTCAGGAAAAGCAGTAGTTAAAGAGTTAATAAATCTAAGTAAATCTATATAAATTAGATTTAAGGACTTCATACAAACAGCTGATGTATACTTTCCCTTTTGTGCAGAATATACAATATCTCAGAGTGTTTCACGCCTAGTAAGGGCTCTTCGATGCCCTTAACAGTTGAAAGGGGTGTTTCAACCATGTAAAATATAAGGAATATCTGTAAGAGATTTGCTAGTAACTTTCAGCTGGTATAGAGGCCATAAGGATTTGCTGTAGCTGCAGAGTCAAGCCTTGATATTTTTATAATTTATGCCAAGTGGCTGGATACCACAAGAATATGAAGCACAAGACAGAAATTTAAAGCTACAGTTGCTTTCAGAGTCTGTTTCTGCAATAAATCCAGAGTTTCCGGGGGCCTAATTACATATTTTAAATGAGGCACACAAATATCTTGCCAAGTCTAAACTTTTTTTCTGTAAGCTCTCTCGCTAGCTATTTTTACTCCCTTTTTCGAGCATAATGCAAAATAGATCGCCCACTTGGGTGCTCTGATATGCAGTGAATAATTAGAGCTGAATGGAAAATAGCAACATTTTTCAGGAAAAATGCCCCTTTCTCTTTTAGACAAAAAATACTGAAAGAAGCAACTGCCATAATAAAATTAGCATTTGTAATGTCAGCAATGTGGAACAATATATAGTAACATAAAACACCTAAGGGTAACAATTCAGAAAATATTTTTAATCGTGGGACTTACTACTTAAGTGAGTGGTTGGCTCTGTGAATTCTCCTATTACTTTATCCAGTGAATTACTTTGTGGAAATTATGTTTACTTGTGTTGAGCAGTAGTGTCAGAATCTGGCCCAGATAGGTTGGCAATTGATTCGCAGAGAGGCTGCTCCACTCTGCTGGTAACATTTTAAATGCAGGTTTGGAATAAACAAGTCAGTAAGTCAATGCTTTGAAATAACAGGAAATTGTCTACCAAAGAACTTTTGTTCCCATTAAAGTATGTTCATTCAGTGAAAGTTTGGAAAAAGAGAGAAAATTGATAATTTTCTGTCATATCTGTAATTACTCTGTATATTATTCCAGTAACTCTCAGTGAATACAGTATGTGGATCTATCAGTGCAAAGTTGTTAGCTCTGGCATAGTATTACCATAGATGAAAGCTAAAATTGTATGGAAATAAACATAATAACTTTTTTCTTTTTTTTTCATCCATTACTTGTTTTGGCTTGGTTCAAACCCTTCCACATAGCATAGGAGAGCAACTGAGTGCTTCAGTGATTAAGAATAGGACAGGGATGCTGTTTTATAAGATAGTATTATTACATACTGATGAGCAAGCATACCTTGCAGATATCTTAAATAAGGATCTTAATTTCTGTTTACCAAAGATTCTGAGGCTAATATTGTGGCAAACAAGTCTTTTTTATTTCATTTCTGTTTTCTTCACTGTGCTTTCTTTTTGCTTGCTCTCTTACCTTTTCTCTTCCCTTGTGTTTTTCTGTGAAAGCTGATTGTCCATGCAGAAGAATTCATAAAGGATACTGAATATCCTATAGTGCAATTCCAAATTATTCTCCTACCCATTGACCTTGCAGTGTTTTTGCCAGACTTCTCAAAATGAGTTTGTTTTATACAGTTATGGCAGTGAACCTGGTTCTTGATTTCTTATTAGAAAAATAAATTCAATTTCTAAGTGGATAATCTATCAGAAGAGAAAATGAGTAGCTTATCATAGCAATGAATAAAGTGGGTTCTGACTGAGAAAATAAACAGTATGCCCATCCTGTTATCACCTTCCTACTATGAGTGCAAGTTAAAACAGAGACTTCTGATAGTGAATATATATTGAAATTATTGAAAATGCTGTGCTTAGCTGACTGGATCTCAAAGGAAGGCAGAGCAAAAAGCTTAGTGCTAAGAGTCCAGCAAGGAACCAAAAAAGCAGTATATGAAAACAAACTGAGCTCAATAGATGAAAAAAAAAGCAAAGGATGGTAAGAAACTGTTTGAAAAGTGTTGGCATCTCATTAGGCATGTTGAAATTTTAGAAGACAAGGATGTTTTGTCAAGGTTACCAATAGGGAAGATTGTCAATGTTCATGTCTTCTGTTTTTATCCTATTCTGTCACAATGTTCAGGTGCAAAATGATGGCAAAGACGACATTGAGTGATTGCTTCCAAAATAGTTAAGTAACTGAATAACATACCCTTTTATTTTCTTCATTCTTCTTCTGTCTTTCCGTCTTATATTTTAATCCATTTCCTAGCCTTCTTTGTTCTTTTATATTTTGGCTTCCACTCTTTAACTGTGTTTGTCATTGGCCTTCTTGCATTATTCCTTTGCACTGTCTTGTTTTCTCTTCTGCTTTATTTACAAGCTGTACCAGTTTTCCTTCCATATCCCCAGCACCATTCTTCTTCTGAACAGTTGCCACTACATTACTGTGGGTTTCTCTGCTCACTTGTAGCCTATCCTTCTTTTTTTAAGCATCTCTGTTTCTGTTATTACCCAGTTTTCATGAGGTAGTTCAGTCATATGAAGAATTTGAGGGCTATTAGCAGCTCTCAGTGAATTATAGTTGGGCTTTTATTTCATGGGGGAAAAAATGTTGATTTCCCATTTGTCACAGGTGGAAAAAGCTACATATATAAAGGCGCACATCCATTTGTGATTTTATAAACCCACAATTCTCCAGAGAGCATTGCTAATCCACACAATGTCTTTAAATGATAGATTTTTTTGCATTTAAATCTCTGAATTAGGGAAAAGATGTATAAAATGAAAAGTAAATGGAAAACGTTCTGTTATGATGTGTCTATGGAGACTCCAGGACATACATTATGCCAGGAAATAAAAAGGGCACAACTGCTGAGCATGAGTTGAGACCTGCAGCTATGGTTGGCCTGAGGGAGTGCCAATGACTGTGAACTAATGTGCCCTGCAGGGGGGCACATTAGTTCATGGTGCTTTAAAAAAAAAAAAAAGAAAGAAAGAAAGAAAGAAAAGGAATTTCTCACAGTTTCTTTTTGCATGTGTCTGTGAGAGAAATAAGGGACTTCTCTGAGGATGTTATCTTAACCACCCAAATGAGGCCTGAGGCCAGTGCAGCAGGGAAGAGACACCCACCATGTACCAGATCACCCAGCTAAAGTCACTGTGCAGCATCCCTAGGAAAGCTGCCAGTAGGAACAAGCAACATTGAAAGCAAAGGCAATAAAGCTATTTATCATTTCTAAGAGATAAAGGCAAAAAGGATAATAGTGGTTACTAGTTTAGTAATTCATGTCTGGTAACACAAGCTATGCAAACAGTTACACTTTTCTATCCTTCTCTATGTTACTGCAATAACCCTGAAACTCATATCACCTCGAAAATCAATGGACTGTAGACTGCAAAATTTCTAAAAGTCTGATCATTCAAAAACAATAATTTTGAGGAGAGTGTCAGTGGATAGAGGTGTATTTAAAACATTGAGGGATGCTATGGACAGCAGGTGGGAGAGAGGGAAGAAGGTTAAAATATTCCTTTGGTGGAGGAGAGATTATATACAGAGAGATGATACATGTTTTATGTTTATATTGACACAGCTGGACAGACTGTCCCGTGTCTGGCAGGCAATGTTAAAAAGAAACTGAAACCTTTAGGGATCTATTGCTTTTATTTTATAATGGAGTTTTTTGCTGTCTTCCTCCCCTCCAATTCTTTCTGAAGATTTATTGTCCCCAGGACCGAATTTATAAGAGTTTCATTGTCTCTGTCTTACAGTCATGCTGTGTTATCTGCAGACTTTGTCTGCATTCGGACTTTTCAGATACTTGTCAAAAGTAGAATAAATTCTCTGTTATCATAGAGAACCAGGCTTGATTCTTCTGGCTGAAAGCAGTAAGGGGTGGAGAGGGTCTTGCCCAGGTCATATTGCAAGGTGGGATGTTTCTGCAATGCATGGCAAAACTTGCCTGTTGAACCTGCACTAAAATAAAATTTTGTATATCATCTCACATGATTTAGCTCCATAGGTGTAAAAAATTAAAAAAAAAAAAATCATTTTGGCACACTTGGCTTTTTTAAAATTCCATAGGAAATTGGCAGTACCACTGGCTTTTTTAGCATAACATCTGCTTTGGAATAAAGAAAGGGCACTTCCAACCAGGTGAGGAACTTGAAGAATCTTCAGCTATTTTCATTCTCTGGCTCAAATGACTAACAGCTGGAAAGACAGAAGGGTTGATACAGGTGTACACAAACATATGCATATCCATGTCATACATTAATTAGGTCTTGAATTATTGTACAATGAACATGCATGTGATCTGCATGTTGTTATATTACCCATTATATCCCAGGACCTATCTTAATAGTGCAAAAACCTCTGTGGTTTTACAAAGGACACATTTTTATATAACTCAATATAAAGATGACTTTTTCCTTTTCATTGTACAGCCAATTCTGAAGTTATCTCAGGTCTCTGTCCAAATCCCTTCTATATATAAAGATAAGTTGCTTATTTTACAGGTATTTCATATTCATTAGTTCTTAAGATTTCCTCAGACCTGTGCACTTGCTTGGCAATTGCTTGGCAAATCCTAATTCACTACATATCCTAAAAGATTGGACACTAATTTTAACACAGTCATTGTTTTACCCATGATACAAAAGCCATCTAACTTTAAATGTGAGAGTAAGAGAAGTCAGCTTCAATTAGAAATAAGGCCCTGCCTGAATATCTCGGAAAGATTTTGTGACCCTAATATGCAGCAAGAGCAGAATAGAAAACAGTGCAGAAGGCGATAAATACCTCAGCCTCTATTGGTCTGATCTATATAACTGTAGGCTTAAGTGCTGTGAATAACATCATATTAATAATACTGATAATAGTAATAATACTGATAATAAACTGCAGTGCATCAGCAAGCATTTTGTTTTATCATTCACGCTGTTAGGACTATCTCCAGGGAATTCATCAAATACAGACAAAACGTGAATTGATCGAGGTATGTAAATAAGTCACAGGAAAAAATACCTAATAGCCCTTTAATCCAGCAAAACTAAAATATAATGAGATCATGAGGTGTTTAAAGGGGGGTGGGGAGAGCGAGAAGCATAATAACAAGGCCAAAGTAACATGGGAATTGATAGGTTGTTTATCTCTTCATATCATCATTTTGAATGTATATTTTAGTCATATTTAAGTCATGGGGCACAGCAAAAGAGAAACTAAATTACAAGCCTATGGCTTCTGTTTGAGTTAAACCTTCAGGTTCACAGTTCTGTCTTCTATGAATTTTATCCCTTATGAATATGTAATACGTGCTCTAACTGCAGAATATTTAAGTGAAAATAATAGTCTGCACTCTTTTTTAGAGTGCAACATGTTTCTTTTAGAGGGAGTTGCTTTAAAACTTAGTGAAACTATACTCTCCTTTGAGATGTTTAGCCATATTTTGCAGGTCAGTAAAAATAAACAGAGTTAATAAAATGTGTGATCAAGACCATGTGACTTGGACTTTGCCAAGAATATGGCAGAAAATGCAAAACCTTTGCTTTAACTAGAAGCAAAACCCTGAAGCTTATGGGAAAGGAGGAAAAGATAACTCAACCTATATAATAACTTCTGTGAGCATTACAGTTATATTATAGAAGATAAATTATTTTCCTTCCTCAAATATGTAATTTTTAAAGCTACCAAATTTTACTATTTGTTTTCAAATATGTATATAAACTGGTGTTTAGACTCAGTGTCTAAGCACTACTCCACAGCAACTAGCTTAATAGAGGCACTTTTGGGGTCTTATCTTCACATTTAGAATGAGACACTGTTTAAGCTCTTCTGTGTTTGGTGTTTGAGAACACAATATAACCATGAGGCAGCAGTGTGCCCTCATGGACAAGAAGGTCAATGGGATCCTGGTTTGCAGTACAAGAAGGACATTGAGCTTCTAGAAAGGGTCCAGCAGAGAGCCACGAAGATGATTATGGAACTGGAGCATTTGTCGTATGAGGAAAGGCTAAGCGAGCTGGGCCTGTCTAGTGTGGAGAAGACAGGGCTGAGAGGAGACTTGATTGACATGTATGTGTACCTGAGGGGTGATTGTAGGGAAGATGGGGCCAAGTTCTTCTCCATGGTGGCCGAGGGCTAATGGGTGTAAGTTGAAACACAGGAAGTTCCACCTCTATATGAGGAAGAACTTCTTTACTGTGAGGGTGACAGAGCCCTGGAACAGGCTGCCCAGAGAGGTTGTAGTCTCGTTCTTCAAACCCTGCCTGGATGCGACGCTGTGCCACGTGCTCTGGGTGTCCCTGCTGGAGCAGGAGGAGGAGTTGGACTAGATGATCTCTAGAAGTCCCTTCCAACCTCAACCATTCTGTGATTCTGTGATATAAATGATTTCTGCTGTCTTTTGGCAGAAGGATGGGGATGAACTGAATTCATTTCAATAAGGAGTACTGTTGGCAATCCCAGTTCTCACTCAGCAAATGAAAACTTATTGCTGAACAGTTGGGGAAATCACCTAAAATGTACAAACATCCTGGAGTTTAGAATCAGGGACATACTTTTTGGGGACGTAAAAATAGGTCTGATTATGGTCACTTTTTTTTTTTTTTTTTTTTTTGAGAATTTTACTGGGAAAAGATGGAAGAAATGACTTTCCCACAAATTTCCTGTAAGTCTGACATGCCGTGTCATCTTTTGAAAACACTGTGGACCACAGAGTTGTAAAAAGAGCTTGAAGAGGTCTTGCACACTTTTTGCTATATTTAGCCTGTTTTGTTTGGGGGGGTTGTTTGTTTGTTTGTTTGTTTTCCTGCCCTGCTATCTCTTTGTTTGGAGTGAATGGAGAAAAAATGGTGTTCCAAAGCTGTTTCAAAAGACTACCAAGAAACAGAATTTTCTATTAGTAATGTTTTATTTTCATTTTTATTTTTATGTTGCTACACAACACAGGAAAGTTGGATGGAGAAAGATGCATTTGGAAAGGAAAAACTAAACTAAACCCAGGAATACCTTGAGAAGCTCATATTTTGTTGTCCTTTTCAGCCTGTGCCTGCTCCCCAGCTGATCAGCTTGTGCATCTGTTTCGCATAAGCAGGGAAGTATTGTAAGATTTGTGGGGTGTTGGTAATATGGAATGACAACAACAAAAAACAGCCGGCCACCATATTAAGTCAATAATTTCTTGCATCAAGCTGAGTTATGACTTCTTTTATCTCCTTCACAATACTCATTATTTGTGCATCTCATTTTGGTGAGAAATGCTTTAAACCAATTCCATAAGCAATCAGTAAAAATATTGCTGCTCTGAAGGGTGCAAATGTAATAAAAACAAAGGAAAGCCAACTTTTTTTATAAAGAAAACATTTTTATTATGTAATAAAATAGAATTTTAAAGCCTGAGGATAAGTGATATCAGTTAAGGAAAAAAAATCCATAATCTTTTCTCCTCTTTGTTTATAGGAGATGTAAGAATTCATCACTAATGTCTCCTTTCCATGAGCAGGAATTATTATTATCTATCTGCCATCTTTCCCATTGTGACGCTATATTGCTTCCCTGGAGGCTTACATGAGTTTTCCTTGTATTATGTCTGGAAACCACTGTATCTCAGAGAAAATAATGTCAAATTGCTAATTAACATGAGTAGTATTTAAATAAGATGAACTGATCTGTTCTATTAATTCAGTTTTTGCTTTCTGGAACAGCAGCTGAATACCTGCCTCATTCTTAAAATGCTACATATATCTCTCTGATTATTTCACTGAGTCTGTCATTCTTCTCAACTCGTATTTTAGGTAAAACACAGGTTAATACAGGTATTTATTTTGCAAACAAACATATGTCCTTTTTATGATATGTAGAACTAATCTATAACCCAGTTGACTGCGGATTCTGTCTTTGCACCACAAAAAGAATTCAGAGCAGCTCACATTTTGTGTGAAGATGGACAGAAGAGGGGAAAGGAAAATTAAAGGGAAATAAGAGATATGGTTAAAACTTAAAGCTATTTTAAAGCATGAATGCTTCCTGCTACAATTTTGTTTCCCGGAGAGCTCTGAACAAGACAAGTGTTTTGATTAACATCAAGAGTATTTCAAGGAGCATTATTTACAAAAGTATGCAGAGATGATATTGCATAGTAATGAACTATCACAAACTCATCACTGTCGATATGGAAAAAGGACTAGTGCTCTTCCTTATCGTAATTTCTGTATTATTTTTCATTATTATCTTATTCTATGCTAGGGCAAAACAGAAAAAAATCTCCACAAGAAGTTTTAGACAGATCTGGAAATACAAGAAAAAGTTTTCAAACTATGAGCTTAAAGTCTGCTTTATATTACAGAATCACAGAATGGTTGAGGTTTGAAGGGACCTCTAGAGATCATCTAGTCCAACCTCCCTGCTGTAGCCACCTACAGCACGTGGTACAGGCTGGCATCCAGGTGAGTATTGAAGATCTCCAGAGAAGGAGATTTCATGGCCTCTCCGAGTAGCCTGTTAGCGCACCAAAATCATTTGAATACTTTTTCAAAAAAAAAAACTGCATTGCAAACTTTTGATTCTTACAAATCATTAGGAGAAGACATTTCCTAATTAGTCCTCCTCTCCCACCACACCACCTCTCCTTTAGGAAATCTTTCTCTAATACTCAGAGAATTAACATCTCTTTGGAAGAATGCAGTGAAAATGTGAGATTTTTCTTGCCAGCAGTGGCATAGTTGGCAGACCAGCAGAGCTGGTATTAGTGGGATGCTACAGTTTTACTAATGCAGAACAGCAATTGATTTCCCTCTAATTCATACCTTTTTTTTTTTTTTCCAGTTGTCCCCTCTTCCAATTCTTGAAAAAAATTAAGTATGTGAATAGGAAGGAAGATTATTCTAGGACTGGAGAAAATGTTCTACAGAGAGAATTAAAGAACCCAATCTCCTCAGTTTAAAAGAAAGAAAATTATGAAGTGTCTTGATTGCATGTTTGCTTGAGATCTTTCAGGAAGAAATAACAAGAGCCCAGATCACTTTAATCAGAAATTGGGCATCATTTTAACAGTGTGGATGATTAACCATTGCAGTAAAATATCAAGAGAAGTGATGCATTCCCCATCCCTTAAACTCTTCAGACAAAGGCTGGATGCTCTTCTGAAGCATGTTCTTTGGTTAAAACATGTCATGCCTAATGAATACTAACTCAGTGAGCTCAGCTCAGGGATTATTCAGAGATTATTGCACCATAACAGGAATACTGGCCTTTCCTGTCAGGTAAACTGTGACATTAAATAAACATGTTTATGACAGAGATAAGCCAGAGAATCCAGCTCTCAGCATTACAGTAGGGCCTCCTACTTTTCTATTTGTCTGGTACCACAGTATTACTTATAAAATTAACAGCAAGAGATAATTCAAACATGTAAGAGATGAAAGTGCTGAGGAAAGGCCAAGGCAAAACACAACCATCTTCAGTATCCATGGCAGGGCTGGAGCTCCATAGAGAACCTCTGGAGGTGACCAGTCTCTTTATGTCAGTTACTCAGTTGTTTTATGTCAGTTATTCCCCAGCTCTAGGTTAAACAAGCATCATTACAGTCAATGAAGTGCTGCTCTCTCAAATGTATAAGTTACCATCTTTTGAATAACGAGAGGATGGTGTTACTTTCATAAAAGTGCCAGTTAATGCTCTTCATAATGTCCCCTGGACAGAGAGTGAGTTCACTGAATAACTTAATCTGGACACACTTTAACATGTGGAACTAATGAATGAAGGGAAGAACTCATACTTTAGGTTCAGTTTAATTTTGTTGATAATGGCCTTCAGAGCTTGAAAAATAGAGCAAAAAGGTAGTAGTTGTACCACAGTATTTTCTTTAAATAAAAAGCCTGCAGAAGAGGAAATTTGATAAAAGATTTCAGCTATTTAAAAGCTGTTACACAGACTGTTTTCAGAGTCCATTTGAGGTGAAAAAATAAGCAATATATAAACTTTAGATTATCTAGCTCTTTAAGTGTCCAGAGCCATAGCGAGTTTGTGATGAAGAGCAGCCCACAGGATAGAAGGGACTAATTAGAGTTTGTTCAGCAATGGGTGTTGAAGGCCTACACATTAAAATGCCCCTGTATGCTCTTCTGGTCACACATTGTCAAGCATTTATACATTTTATGATATGTGCTTGAAAAAGACCTAGATGGGTACCTTGTCAGAAGAAGAGATGAACACTTTGAGAAACCATGCTCTAAAGTAGCCACACTACAGTGTAAAGAAATCTAGAAGCAAATCCACCAAGCAGACTTCCTATTTCCATACCTGAAGAAAATATTCTGGGAAAATTAAAATTACAAGTTTTTTTTTCAATTTGTTACTTTAGGCTTTCTAAAGTAGACATTTTCCTGATAAGTCTTTCTACTTCCCATTTTTAAAATAAAATATGATCACCTTTTTTATTTTAGAAATAATCCAATTATGGAGACTGTCGGAGTAAGGAAATGCAAATGAAACAGCAGCTAGAAAGTTAATTTTCCTCCTCAAGACCTTAGGAAGTTCTTTTCTGAGAAAGATGTGATTCAAATTAGTTCACTAATAACACTTTTAAAATTACATACTGCAATTTTGAAGCTGCTACTGTTCAACTACTAAGTGTACACCTGTACAAATGCCAACATCACATACAATAACTGTTTAGCATTCATTCACAATTGCCTTGCATATACAAAATCAAACAAACAGAAAAACAAAACAGCAAAATCTTTTGGGTTATTTTTGCTTGGCAAATTCATTGTGTACTGTAAATCTATTTTCAAGTGTGTCCTGTTTTAATAAACACATAGTCCAATTGAGTTTCCTATGAACTTGTCATTCTGGTAGGGCAGCAAACTCCTAAGGCCTATGTCCTGAAGTGTAATGCAAAGAGACACAAAGTAGGATCCATAAGAATTTACAACTTAGTCACGTCCTACTTGGTAGTTACAGCACCATAGCCTTTAAATTATGATATCTCTCTGTATTTGAGAAATTAATGCAATATACAACCTTTATATTTGATCAGATAAGAGAGACAATATTTCTGATAGCAAAGACCTACCAGGTTATCTTTTTAAATATATATGTCAACAATATATATGTTGATATACGTAAAGAGAACTGGCTGGATGGCAGAGCTCAGGGGTTCATGATAAATGTGGCCAAGCCTAGTTGGAGGCCTGTGGCCAGTGGTGCCCACCAGGGATCAGTACTGGTCCTGATAGTGCTCAACTTGTTCATCAGTGACTTGGATGAGGGGACAGAGTGCACTCCAAGCAAGTTTGTGGATGATACCAAACTGAGTTGAGTGGCTGACACTCCAGAGGGCTGTGCTGCCATTCAGAGGGACCTAGACAGGTTGGAGAGTTGGTCAGAGAGGAACCTCATAATGTTCAACAAGGACAAGCGTAGGGTCCTGCACCTGGGGAGGAATAATCCCAGGTACCAGTATAGATTAGAGGATGACTTGCTGGAAAGCAGCTCCACAGAGAGTGATCTGGGAGTCCTGGTTGACAACAAGTTAACCATGAGTCAGCAATGTGCCCTCGTCACCAAGAAGGCCAATGGGATCCTGGTCTGCATCAGGAGGAGTGTTGCCAGCAGGTCGAGGGAGGGGATCCTCCCTCTCCACTCAGCTCTGGTGAGGCTGCACCTGAAGTACTCGGTGCAGTTCTGGACTCCCCATAAGAGGGACGTGGAGCTTCTAGAGAGAGTCCAGCATGAGAGAGGCATGAAGATGATTAAGGGACTGGAGCAGCTACCATATGAAGAAAGACTAAGCGAGCTGGACCTGTTTAGTCTCCAGAAGAGAAGATTGAGAGGGGATCTGAGCAATCCATATATATACTTGAGGGGAGAATGTAGTGAACATGGGGCCAAACTCTTCTCAGTGGTGGCCAATGACAGGACAAGGGGTAGTGGGTATAAGTTGAAACACAGGAGGTTCCATCTCCATGTATGAAAGAACTTAGTTACTGTGAGGGTGACAGAGCCCTGGAACAGGCTGCCCAGAGAGCCTGTGGAGCCTCCTTTTTTGGAGATCTTCAAAACCACCTGTGCCGTGTGTTCTAGGTGTCCCTGCTTGAGCAGGGGGGTTGGATTAGGTGATCTCTAGAGGTTCCTTTCAACCTTAGCCATTCTGTGATTCTGTGATAGTGTAGTAGTTACTGTGACATCAAATTCTAAAAAATTAACTCACTTTTAACCATGGATATTGTTATCCTTGCAATGATTTTCCTATGTTGGGATATTAGCTTTGACCCCAAATGAGCATCCAAACTATTCTTTCGATTTGTTTGTGTTAGTCACAATAACTGGATAAATAAAGGCTAACAAATGGTAAAATAAAAAAAACTATATACAACTTTTTAATGCACTATCTTATATGGCTTCTCTTAACTCTGCTCAAAATCTATGCATTCTTTTTTTTTTGTGTGTGTGTTATATTAAATTATTAAAAAAATAAAGTTTTGAACCTCAGAAGATCGAAAGAGTGGGTTTAGATCTTTTATACACCAATTATTTACACCAGGTTCTCTTAATTTACCTATGTTATTGCATAGAAATTTTGCATGTGAAAGATTTTATTAGATTCTTCACGTATTCATGTATTGTTAAATGCAACTGTTCTAAGGGCACTCACTCCAAGAATTCTTGACTTTTCATGTTTCCAGCAATCTTCTATAATGATTTATTCTGCATGTGTACTGACTTGTGACTCTTTCTGAAAGGACAAGTTCATGGAAGAAAAATATTCAAAGGCAAAAATCTAACTTAGACCTGATGAAGATTTTGCACAACATATAGCTGGTGTTCTACGTTATTTAGAAGATAGAGAAACTGAAATTCTTCTGCAATTTATTTTTTACAGTGGGTGTACTGATACCTACAACAGATAAAGGATCTGATATACTTGTTTCTTTAACTTGAGCCTTGTAAGCATGCAGCAAGTACCAAAAGTCACAAAGTTAGGATTTAACACCTGGCATAAATTTTCATAATGGCAAGAAAATATTAAGATTTGAATTATATTACTGAGATGGATTTTATCTACTAAATTTGGCTCCAGTCCTAGTTCTTTCCAGAATTTTCCAAATCTCTGAGTTTGACACACTTCACTGGAGTTCATCAATTTAATTCTGCCTGCCACTGAGCCTGCCAATATGGTTTAGAGCACAGTTTTGAGTCATGAAGTTTGAGTCCTGAAGGTCAGCTCCTCCAACTCTTTAATCCCCAGCAATGGCAATTAAGGAACAAAACACTCTGGAGTTTCTGAGCTTTCACTCCTCAAAGCACTCAGCCTCTAACTGCAGAGTCATCATCCATCTACTGTCTTTTTCTGCTGCACCAGCATTGCAGTATCTGGTCATCCTTAAAGGCCAGCAACTGAACTGAAATGGAGAGCAGCTGATCATTCCTAGCAGTGTTATTTTATCTGCTGGGTGGGTTCAGATAAGCTGACAGGCTGATCATTTGGGTGTGCGTGTTTTTTGTTGTTGTTGTTATGTGTTTTTTTTTCCTTCAGTAGTTATTGGAACAAATTTTTTTTTTTTTTTTTTACTAATTCTTTCACTTTTTATTTGAATGCAGGGGTAGAGGGGAGCGGATGGCAGCCAGGGGATGTAATCAAAGCTGCCCCATTCACTCACTTTTGTCACTTCTGGATTGTCTGTCAAAATGCAGCAAGCTAAACCCTGAGATGCTCAGCAGGTCTGGCACTGATGAAACAGCCTGCCACTATCTCAGGAAGAAGCTGATTGACGGTATGGTCTGGAAAGTGGTGCTCTTTTACTATCAAGGTCAAGAATAGGACTACACGTTAGCAGCAAAACAATGGCAAAAAACTCACTGGCAGAGGAAGAAACGGTTTTTGCACCTGCAAGATTCTTATCTCTATAGCCAAGAGGATGATGAAGCAGCAGTGACTGGTAATTTCTCCCTAAAGACCTCATCTGCCTTGTGGAGCAGACAACCTAGACTGCTTCCTCTAAAGAGCTTCACTCAGAGAAATTACTGTAAAGTGGCTGAAGTTCATCTGTGATGGTGTTTGCAACCCTGTGTGCTCCTCTTCCTGGATTATATTGATACTTTCAGAAATGACCTTGAACAGATGAAAGGTGATTATAAATCTGTGGAGGCAAGAGCCTCATCGTATTTTCCCAGATGAGGATCAGTAAATAGTATGTATCCTATGTATCCTAGAGAAATATATGTATTTGACCAAGGTTTCTTTAACCACTGAGATGGTGCTCCATAAATTCTTGCACACAGAAAAAATATCTCTGAAAATAGAAGTCTATTTTCTGTAAAACAACCTACTGAGCTTCTAAGGAAGGCTTTAAATGGTGATAAAAGGGGAGAAAGAGTGTTAGTGACAAAAATCCACAGGTAAGCAGAAACAGAGAAACTTAGTTAAGGGCCTAAAGATTTTTAGAGTAGAAAGCAATTAGGATAGAATAAAGTCCTAAGAAAGACATACAGGAAATAACAGGCCAAACTATGTACTTATGTATACTTCTGTATGCTACTGCCCAATAGACAGGGAATAAAGAAGGGATTTGTCAAGAAAATTAATATGAATGAAACATTGATAATCAAAGAACATAAATTTTCCAGAAAGGCAAAGAGTGGGTGGGCATTCCTCTATCTATAAAGTATATATGCAATTGATCTGAAATAGGGAATTTGGAGGGTGGCAGATATGTGAAAGTCTCTAAGTTAATTATAAAAGAGGAAAAGGATAGGGGTGCTATCACTGTAGGGGTGTTACTGTATCTATTACAATCCTGAGAAAAGGAAAAATTGCGTAAAAATTTTTGTAAAATATGTAAAAATAAAGGAGACTTCAATGTAGAGGGAACACCCATATATGAGAACCAATATATGAGATTCACAAGAACAAGGATTAAGGCATAAACAAAGCATAAAAGAAAAAAGGTCATAAGAGTAAATTAATCCAACAGAGAGAGATAAGTGTTTTAGGAAATTAATTTTGTTAAACTTAATCCGCATTGACTCCACCCACAAGAAGGAATTATAAAAAAATCTAATGCACAGGATGAGGTGCAACCACGAAGGAACACCATTTGGGAAAAAAAAAAAGAAGGTCATGTTGTTATTGACTTTCTATGATAATTTAATCCTTTTTTTTTTTGTAGGAATCTTCAGTTAAAATAAATAAACAAAAAACCCCTTACAATTAACATCATAACTTCCTGGAATGTTCTGAAAGAGAGAAATATGTAAACGCTTTGTAGCTACCTGGAAATTAAGGAGGAAATGACATGCAGATAGCATGTTTGTTTGGTTGTTGTCAAAGAAGCAGTTAACAGTAGTTAAAAATCAAAATTAAATAATATTTCAAGTGGGATTATGCAAGGTTCTCCCATTGATTCTTCCATATTTTTATTCAATATTTTTAAGAATAACTTGAATGTTGAACTGAAAACTATGATGTTCATCACATTTGCAAATGACACGAAGATATGATCTGAGAGAACAATATGGGCCAAACTATAACCTTTGAGGGGGAACAGTAATGAACAATTAATGAGGTGACTCTTCTTTTAAAGTGAAAGATAAAATATATCCTGAAATATAAAGCAGAGCGAGTAATAAAGTGCTGTACTTTACTTAACATTTATAAGGCTTCACCTGAGGTATAGTACTGATTTGGGTGTTGGGTTTCAGAAACAGAGTGTGTGCTAACTGGAATTAACGCTGAGATCACAGTAGATCACAAAGCAGTGAGCGCAGATGCAGCAAAGAAGATTCGTTAGATATCATGTGGTACACGGCAGCAAAGAAGATTCGTTAGATATCATGTGGTACACAGCAGCAAAGATTTCTTGCTATTACTGACAGGCACTGCCTAGGAAGGCAGTGGTCAGTTGAGGTCTTTGAGAAGAAACTGGAAAAATATCTTTTAGAAAAGACACAGGCAAAGTAGATTCTGCCTTGAAAGAATGGGGTGGATGAGGTGCAATCCTAAGCCCCTTTCAGCACTATGCTTCTGTGATTCTTTGTTGATCTGCAACTTTTGTTAATGCCCCAGGTTTCTCTCACTATCTGAGTTAGACTCGGAAAAGTGGTGGCTTCAAGGGCGGCTTACTGGGAATATATGCAAAAGAGTAAACAATTTTGTTATCTGCATTTTTCCATTGTCATAATCATAGAAGTGGCTGATGCAAAGGCATATGTGAGAGCTGAAGGTGTTCCTCTGGGCAGAACTACTCATGGGATGTGTCCTTCATACTTAATTTCTTCAACCAAGTACACACCTATTCTCAAATATTTACCTTACATAAACTTTTCTCTGAGGCATTTTTATCTATACACTGCAAGAGAACGTGTTTCAGAAACTATCCCTATTCATTTTAACCTGTAATTGTGCTTTAAATTATGTGCCTCAAGGGTTTCCTAATAGAAATTAACATTTGAATTAGAGTAGGACTTACAGACATGTTGGGAGTAATGTCTGCCCATTTCCCACAAGATTAAGCTTATTTTTGTTCCCAGTAATATATGTCAACATGAATGAATGCAAGTAATTTATTACATATATGGAAATAATATCAGATCCATCATTTGTCTGCAGTGGAAAATATACAGGATTATGTTTACTGAATGTGCAAGCACTACTCTAGTTATCATGTCATAGGCTAAAATAATGTTCCCCAAAGCCTTATAAGTTAATTAGATCTGATTTTTCTTTTTTTCTTTTGCTATTTTTATTAGCAGAATTTACATCTGTACTCAACTAGAATGAGTGTAAAATGAATGAGAAAATATTTAAATAGCATGTACAAACATATTTCCGATTCAAATTATCAGTGGGACTGTGCATTTTCATAAAACTTTGATCACACTGTTGATCTCTCTTTATTAAAACCAAATCACTCTATTAATTACAGCAGGTACATGGTATTTTCTGTAAGAAAGTGTATGTTGTTCTTTCAGTATGTTCTCAGAAATTAACTATAGAATGGCATTCTAAAGAAATGAGAGAGAAATTGGCTCTAGGGAAAACCCCATTCTCTTCTCATTAATAAATTTTGCTGCAGATGGAAAAGAAAACAGTTTTTGATTTTTAGTTCTGTTTAGATACTAGATCCCTGTAGGATAACAGCATCTAATATAGCTGAATTCAAGGTTCTTGATAAAGTAGTAATTACACCAGATTATTCAAGCAGAAAAGAACACAAATCCAAACAAATTTTGAAACCTTGAAAACTGCTGAGAAATGCAACACTTTCTTTGTGGAGGAAGAAAAAAGAATATTTTTGAAGGAAGGGTGAAGTGGGTCAAAAGGACTGTAACATTTAGACAAATTAATGTCGAAATTAAAACTGTTGAGCCCTCCAGCATGGAGGCTTTTAACACTCCCTTTTAGAGTGAAAAGTCATAGTCTTATGTTTTCAAATGAAAAAAATGAAGGTAACATCAGATTTTAAGCATGGGGAAACAGATCAAATGTAATGTAAAAAAGTCAGTTGCAGAAGTGTAAGAAAAACAAGTCCTTCCAGCTATAGCCAGTTCAAAATGTTTCAAAGGTCAGTGCTAGATACAGAAAGCGGACTAGAATGCAATAACCTTTCCGGTGAATGACAATCTGGGGGGAAAAATGAGCAAGACTTGGTCTGTTTTTCAGTTTGGGAGATAATAAAACCTTACATAACCATGGAAGGAACAAGAACAGGCTCTGGAGCATGCTCTGATTTTGGCTTGGCACCACCTTAGACCCACCCTGGGGAGCTGGTAGGACCCATGCTCCAGGTTCCTGCACTGAATATACCTTGATAGTCCCACTTCTATCTGAGCCCCTTTATGGTACTGCTAGGTTTTGTGGATGGGTGGTACCAGTACAGTTCTTGTAATGATGAAGTGATGCCAAGACAGGTCTGGCTGTGGTGCCATGCTAGTATAAGCTGTTTAGCCACGTTATTCCAAGGAATATTACGATTTTGTGGATTTATGTGTGGGATCCCAACTACTATTATTTCTTGTTTTTGCAGAAGAAACGCTTAGATACCATTTGCTAGTGGTGATAACCGGGTAAATGGTAACAGAGGTTAATGATAATTTTCTAGAGGGATTGTTTAGTTCTGTTAAAGGTTCTATGAGGGGAAATATCACTTAAAATAATATCCTCCACACATTGAAATAATATTTCTTTTTTTTTGTTCAGTTTAATATTAAAATATATTCCTCAGAGTGACACCTTGCCTGGTAGATAGCAGTTCAGGCCATATCTTCTCGTCTGTCAGGTCAGGCCAATGCAATTCATCATGCAGTGCAGGTTTTCTATTGAGTGGCATCATATGAGAATGATGAATGTCAATGCATTGAGTGCTAGCAAACACTACCTGAATTCAAGATTGAATGATCCTGAAGCAGAGTTCATCTCAATGCACTCAAATTAATCATTTTAATGTAGGAATACTGAAATTTTCCATGTTGGAAAAAATGTGCAGTAAACTATAAATTACCATGTTCAGTAAACATAAACTATAGATTTTTATCATTTCTAAAAATTACTATGACAATATTCTTCAGAATACTCCAGCATAGTTACTACCTCTCTGGAAACACAAACATATAAAGAAGAGATATTATTCAAATCCTCAGCTTAGTGAAGGAATGTATCTCAACAACTGACAAAAGCAATGATTAGGAACTTTGTAATTTTGATAGAATATGGTCAAGAATTTGACCATATTCAAGGCATTTATCTGCCATTTCAAAGAAATATTTTGGAAAGTAGTGCCTGATTTTAAATTATTTGGAATAGAAATGTGAATACTTACTTATTATTATAGACCTTAGGGCTCAAAAATCACTATGATTTCCTAACAATTTTTATTATGGTACTCTCTGAGGGAACAAATACTGAAGGTCATTTACTTTGTCTGGTCCTGTTGCACGTGTCCTCATCCCTCCTGATGAGTAATACCATTCTAAAGATAGCAGGAGCAGCTGTGAATTAAGTGAACAGAAGAAGAAACTGCTAACAGCCAAAGTATCGGCTAAGCAAAATCTAACTTTAGAAGTTTCCCCCACCCTTTCTTATAGTGTAACTTTAGCTCCACTCTTTCAGACTAATTTTGCAAATGAACATGCCTCTCTTACAGCTAATAATAGAAGGACATATAAAAACTGTGATTTTTCTGAAATACTTCTGGCACAGTTACAATTATTGAGAAATGTAATGCTGGTTCTGTTTAATACAAATTCAATATGCCAATACCCTTCAGTAAACAGGCAATCTCCCTTTCCAGCTAAGGAGATGAGATAGTCCAGACAAGGAATAGTTAGGAGTCATTAACCAGAATAATTTTCCAATTAAACAAGAGCACTTCAAAACAATGGAATAGCTGCTGCCTAAGGGAATAATCATCTACTCACTCACGGTATGGATGTTGAGGCAGCACACAATTCCCAGCAAAAATCAAGGAACAACAGCAAGAAAAAAAAAAAGAGTGGTAAAAGAAGTGGATCCTGGAGCTCAACGTATGCATTGCTGAAAAAATGCAGAGTTTAAGAAAGGCTCTGCAGAAAAGAACAGCATAATCCTTCTTGCTGTCAACCTCAACCTTGTGTGAAAAAGGCAGGGAGCAATGAGGCAATGTGGGACAGTGCAAGGGTCCATACCATGCTCTGCCATCTTGCTGATGGTCACCACAAGCTACTGGCTTACGTTCTTAAAAATCTCCTGCACTCTGTCCAACTTACTTAGAAATTATTCTGCAGTGTGTGTGCCTGTTTTTCCCTGACACGTCACTGATGCCTTTAACTGGAAAATAAAGAGGCTGTTAAATTGTAGCACTGGAGGAAGGATGGTGTGGTTAGGGAAATGATTGAAAAAGGTGGTTGCAAATGGGTCAATAAGTGAATATTGAAGTTGAAACTTTAAATAGCATTAGAAATGAGGGTCTTTATTCAGGCAGTGAGCCCAAGAGGCACAGTTGTGCACTATAGCTGAATATCTCAGTGGCCCCCAGAGTGCCCATATTAAAAAGTTGGTTTTATTTTGATGTTTTCCATTAAGAAGAAAGGAAAATGATGAAGGCATAAACAGAAAGCGAAAAAAAAAAAAAAGTTCTTACATTTCTGTTATTGTCAAAGTCCTATTTACTTATTTTTGTGCTTCCAATGGACAATGAAAAAGCAGCGGCTTCTTTTTGAACTCCTCTAATCCCAAAGCACAATAGCAATCAGGGTTTCCCTTGTATTTTTTTTAATCCCCTGCACACTTTTAGGGGAATAAACTGCTTTGCTGGCTTGTTTGTAATACATCTCTTGTTACATTGCGCAGCATTATTGAACTCATTTAAATTCTCAGATAAGCTACTTTTCTCCCTTTTTAAGCGTGGTGATCTGTGTAAATACTAGGGATTCTGAGGGCTTGTGAGCGCTACGACTTTTCCTGAGTTCATCGTAACTTTCTCCCATAATTTAAACTCCTTTCTTCAAAGAGGCTTGCAGTTTAAGCATAGTCTTTTATTTTTTTTCCACCCTAACTACTTAATCCAAAGCTTATTGAAGTTAATGGAAAGAATCCTGGGTGCTGCATCAGACTCAAAATGGCAGTCTCTGCCCTCTATTAATGGCGAAAATGCTGCACACACAGAGCTACCAAACGACAGCACAGTCAAGGTACTTCTCTCTTAATAGACTTGCACTCTGTCTGTTCCACCCCCTGCTTTTCTGCCCTTTTTTTTTCACTCATTTTTATTTTCCCCCTCATCCCTTCTCTCTTTCTCCTCCTGCTTTTGCCAGATTTTGTAGTATTGACTCAATTTTCTGTCACTGAGTCTCTATGTGAAGAGCAGGGAGTGCTGTCCAAAACTGATCTGCGCTTTCCACTTCCCAGGGCTTAGGATGGTTGGGGAATAGGTGATAGGAACTTGCTTAAAACCTCCATCTTAAGGACTTAACACTTGTGAGTAATAACGATACAAATTAGAATAGTTTTTAATCAGAAACCAAGATTTTCAAGCTTGGATGTCTAATCACAGGTTACTAAACCCGCATTTAATCACCTGAATAATCCATGATTTTTTTAAAGTCTTGAGCATCCGGAACTTTTAAAATGTGATGTTCTTTCTAAGAGCCTGTCTGGATTTAGGAACCAAGTGTTCATCACCTGGGTTTAACAGCAATAGTGATTCTAGTAAGTTCTTTTTAAAGGATGTTTCCCCAATTTGAATGTTCCCCAGTTTGAATGTGCAGACGCAACTGAAAACCTGATTTTGCAACATTCATCTTTAACTAAGGCCATTGTTTAAAAAAAAAAAAAAAAAAACTCCTAAGCTGAACTATCAAAGGAAATTCCTCCAGGTAGTGCTGAGCATTATTTTATTTCATTTTGTGTCATTTCATTTCATTTCCATCACAGAAATCTCGCAAACTCTCGTTTTGACCTTGTCCACCCCACCCAGAAAGGGTCACAGGTGGCAGACTTGCTGCGGTGCCCTGGGCTCTACAAAATCACATTTCCTCAACTGTCAGACTTTGGCATGCTGGTAACAGACCTGCATCAGCTGCTATCAGGTACAAGCTCCAAAACAGTGACAGAAAAATACATTGAAAAACAGAGCTCAGGATTACTTGGAGCACCTTTATAGGGCCACGAGGGTTTCAACGTGTTGAGATCACTCCCTCCCATGAGGATTTTCCCAAAACCATCATCTGCTCCTATACTCAGTCACTGAACTGTATTTAAACCTCGTTATTTTCCTGACTAACCTACTGCAAAGGCCAGGCTGGAAGATTTAATTAAGAAGGACTGTC
>JAUBNY010000190.1:116648-152249 GCA_032275445.1 Crypturellus soui
CTGATCAATATCCATAAAGGATGTAGGTTTATAAAGCCCCCTTGGAAAGGCCCGTGAGGTTAAATACTACGCCTGAAGTAAAGGTGTACTGGTAGAAATGTAAAGAGGCAAGGGGGGTAAATTTGGGGATTTTCACCTCATTTTTGATCCCTCTTAGTTGTATGATTTCATCGTGTTTTCATTAAAATGGCAGTGTCTGGAGGAACGTGGAACAGTAGATGCTGTTAGTCTCTGATGGATCAGAGGGATCAAGAAAGCAGCTGATCTCTGTACAGTAGCCTTCATGCTTTTTGACCTGCTGACTACCGTGAAGGGTATCACTTCTACTAACATTACATTAAATTACCTGGGCAAAGTCTGAAAATAAGTTTTAGAAGTGACCAAATTGTGCCTGGAAGCGCTCTGTGATCCGTGCAGAGCTCCAGCACCAAGGCTTAGCAGTACCAGCAATGGAGCTGAGTGCAGTCAGGAATGCAGCACATTTAGATGCCACTTAATGCAACTGTCTTTACTTTAAGACACACAGGTTTTACCTGAAGGCACTGTAAAAAGCATTCAGCGGCATCACTGCTGTCTGTCACCTCATCTGAATCATCACAGTCATCAGGGACTCTCTGCTGTAACTGGTATTTAATGGGCTGGAAAAACTAAGGGAGGTTTGATAGGCTCATTCTACCCTCCTTCAGCTTCATGTAAAAAAACACAAAACACTCAGTACTTGAGTTTTATTGCCTGCTGCTATTCTGTATGTTCTGAAGGAGAAAAACAAGTCTTACAATTGTGGTATTATTCATGTAGCACATTTTCTTCTGAGTATATTTCATGACAGATAACATTTTTTTCTTCTCAATGCTGAGTCATACTTTAATCATTATGTGTGTGTTCTGGTCTGCAGTCGTACGTAAGAATGTGCACACGTACAGCAACGTTTTTGAAACTGAAGTGTCTCAGCCACTTCTTAATGTCTCTGCTTAGTTTCAAATTCCTAGTTGAAGCTATTGATTATACTGCTCCTGCAACATTGTGTGATGTCTTTTTGCTTACTGCATCCTAGTTGAATAGAATTATTCCTATATAAAATAAAATGTGTTTAAAATGTGCACAAAGTTTTCTTGCTTTACATACTTATTTGGGGGCTAAAATGCTCAATACACATTACAGTTAATCTCTATGATAAAGGTGATTTTATTTTCTTCTCCAGAAAGACTTTGTGCCTGGCTGGGTTAAAGCTGGGTTATGGTCTATTAGTGTGATGGATATCATGCTCTGAGAGCAGTGCCTGGAAACCATTTGTGTAAGTTTATGCACTGCCCAAGGGTGACAGTTCAAAATTTCTTAGCAAAACAGCAAATTCATCTTCCCCAAGTGTGCTCCTTAGCCTGAGTCACCTTGTCAAACAGGTAGCAGTGGATGGCAATTCAGTGGTATTCTGTCTCTTGCCTAACAATGTCATAATCTCTCTTTGCTCTTTTAGAGTTCAGAGCAAGCAGTTTCTTTTCTTTTTTGTAAACCTCTGCTATCCTGCTTGTCTGCCAGTCATAACACCTTGCTCTTTGATCATCAGCATTATTCAGCCACATCTGACTCTTGCCTGCTACCACAGAGAGTACTGGAGACAGGCAGATCTGCTGTTCATTTAGATGAGTAGATCTGCTATTCGTTTAGTTGCGGGGAAGAAAGTAAACCTGAGAGTAGGTTATGCCAGAGCTGCAGAGGTCTGATGCTTAAATATTAGAAACCAAGAAGAGAGCTTTGCTCTTCAGAAAACTCATTTTCCTTTCTGCTAAGCAAACAGGCAAAGAGTTTCCTTATAAATGTGTTTCTGACTCACTGAACCTGAGGTGCCCTTTAGCAGTTGGAATGATTGCTGACTGGTCAAAGTGAACAAGTCTCCAATGACCAAGGGTGAAGGATTCTTTTCTTTCCAAGCCTTTCAATGTGAGAGGGTGTTGGCAGAACTCATGTGCTCCTAACTGCACTCTGGGATATGGCAGAATGCTGTTGGAAAGTGTAAAATTGGGAAGTACAGTTCTGTGTTTCACTGGCTTACTATGTAGGTTCCTGTACATCTTACTCTCTTGGTTCATGACAACATTTTAAAAGAAAAATATATGAAAGATCTTATGTGTTCTGCCTAGTTAAAACTGTGGACACTTGAGGTTTTGCTAGTAAAGCAGAGTTTGAATTTACTGTGTGCATATTCTAGAGATAAATCATTGGCATCTTATCTGCTTTGCTCACAAATATCTAGAATATCATAGAGTAGTACCTGCAAAGAACAAAACCACAAAGATTGAGACCTCACTGTCTGAAAGGACCTCTTAATGAAGTTCAGGAGCCCTTTCACAGGTTGCAGGTGTGTGGGCTTTTTCTTCAGTGTTTTTGCTTTTGATTCTCCCATACACACAAATCATGCAACATGCTTAGGTAGGGAAGAAGCAGACTGTGAATAAAGAGATGTCCTTAGAATGTTTCAGACTAAGACATTTCTTCTAACACAATTTCTAAGCAAAGTAATTTCCTCATGAAGGAGAACAGCTGTATGCTCTGTAACCACAAGTTCAAATAGAAAAGTAATTGGAGAAATATTTCCTTAGATTGTTCAGAAAGTATTTGACTTCAATATTGTTTGTACTTTTTAATATTTTAACATGGAAATAGTCTAAGGCTGTTTTGGGTAGCTGATCACTTTCCCCTCAGATGTAATTCTTTTTGTAGAGAAGGGGAAAAACTACATATTTTAGCAGTACAGCTATTTTAAGGAAAACTCTACAAGACAATATAGGAAAAGGCTGCTCTTTCAGATCTTCTCGACACACATGTGCACACACACACAACCTTTAGACATACCCATTTCAAATACATGGAGAATCTTAAGAATGTGATGCTCCCCTTTGGATGAATTACAAACTTCCTTACACAAAATTTTGGATGAAAACCCACTTGTTTGTTCAAGGGCAAACACTCATAATTCCAGTATGAAAGATAAAGCTATATCTGGGATCTCTTCGTCCACAAATTTCAAAAGGGCAACTTTATTCATCTGGATGAGAATTTGACCTTGTACGAAGCCAGAATATAAAATGAGGGTGTTAGGAAAATTCAGTTACAGTGAGATATTTCACCTTTCCTTTTCCAAAATATCTTTACTTTCTGCTAAATCTCAACTTAATTTAAACTGTGTAGTATTGAGAGTTATGAATTTATATTAGAAAACTGAAGTATTAGTGTCTGGATTTGCCAGGTAATCAAAAGCAGCTCTTTATGGTTTAAATGAAATCAATATACTGCTTTAACAAGCAGTCAATAGTTCTAGTTTCAGTAACTCACCAGATGCTGCTGCATATGTATCTACATATTTATATAAATGTGCACACATCCAAACTTGTTTATTCACTGTGGCACGTAGCCTGAATCATTGGGATGTTGGAAGAAGGAGTTGTCAGGTACTGCAGACTGTGTCATGGTCATGGTCTTTGCCTCCCCTTCTTGGCTCCTTGTGGATAAACTGGTCATCCTTCCTTGGCTGCGGCACATTAAAATTTGTCCTCCCTTTCCATTTCCACATTTAGAAAGGGCATATGAGTGAGTAATCATATGTAAAATGAAAATTTATTTGGGTATAAAGTCTATTTACAAACCTAACTGCTCTGGCTTTCCACACTAGACTGAGGGTAGAAGAGATTTGGAGGATGATTCGACCTAAATCCCCTGCTTCTTCAGAGAAAGTGGTGAGGGGTGAAACTCTTCTCTATTGGAGTAAAGCTTTGAATGCTGGAGTATGACCATGAAATAGTAAATTAAAAGTCTCTTCAGCGTGCTGCCCTCTTGTCAGATCATCTTGTGTCTCTGCCAGGGACAGTCCCAGTGTAACAAACCTGATGCAAAGGAGCAGCCTCCTTCCATTTTCCACTTTGTAATATTTGCTTATGATCCTTTGTGTCATCAGGTATCAGGACTCACGCACAGAGTCACCAGCTGCGCTATTTTCAAGAGATCATAAATAATCACAAGAAATATGTTCCTTCATCTCCTCTGAGCCGACCGGGAAAGAGGAACAGTTGAACAGCTTGCTTATTTGTGGGAACAGTTTTATTAATCTGGGCTGTTCTTCAGTGTGTAACAAGTGTTATTAAAGCCTCCCATCACTTATAGGGATTAGAAAGCAAATATTTTGCTGTTCTTTCCATTTTCCTTTGCATTTGACTGATCTCTGGATTTTGATGATTTCCCAGGGAATGCGCAGGCGCTCGTGGGAGTGGGGATCCCTTCTCCTGGCAAGTCCTGGGACAAGGAAGCTGCCTTTTTGCCCTTTCTTATTATTACTAATCCTGGTCATATATTTGTGCCAAGCCAAAGGCAGACTTCTTGACCAACCCAATCCCATTTGAGGTTCTCAAAGCCTTGTAGGCAAGTCCAGTAGGAAGCACTAAAATAGCATTTAATGTGACACTTGCCAGGTAAAATTACTGCTTGCTCAGAAGCAAACAGCCAACAGGATTTTTTCTAATAGGACTAAAAGTAGTAATAAATAATGCTCTGTTCCTGGGCTGTCATATGGCCAAATGGGGAGAATGAGTCACTCCCCATTTGCAGGGATTAGTGCATGGAAAAAGATTCTTTTTTTTTTTCATTCTCTTATAGTCTATACCCTTCTCTGGTGTTCTTCATGTGGAGAATCCTAACCTGCCTACTTGCAGCACTAAACCTGTATGCAGCTGCAAATCTTTGAAGGATTTTTGGTTGAAAATATAAAAACCTTAGAGAGTTCTGGGAATTCTTGCAGCCGGGATCTCCTGGAGCCCTAATGACTGCTTTGTATTCCCACTGCTGAGCCCAGGCCCAGTGAACATTCACACTGAGCTGTATTAATCAAAAAGAAATTAAATCACTTGATTCAAAACTCAGGATACAGAGCACACCAAAATGAAAAACCAAGCAGTAACACAGTCAACATCTCTCTCTGCGGACGTGCAGTGCCTGACTTCAGCGGAGCTATTAGTGAGAGAGAACAGCGGGTTTTAGATATATCGCCACAGCTTGGGTGGTTGTAAATTGGTGCAGCTCCATTGGAGTCAGGCACTGCGTAGCTGTGCGGTGAGACAGAGTTTCCTGTCACCTCTGTGATTAAAAGACAGACACCCTGGGAGTGCTGAAGCCCTAATCTAACACTGCCCCCAGCACAGTGCCAGCAAATATTGCAGGGGTGGGTTTATTTGAAAGGAAAGGAAATGTATAGCTGCTAGCTACTGCCTTTCTGACGCTATGGAGGTGTTGCAGCCCCATAGCAATGCGAGCAAGGCTTTCATATTAAGTGCCTAAGAAGTCTGCTTGATGCATATGTGGTAATATTAATGGAGAGGTTCATCCTGCTGCCCACAAACTGGGCTTCCTCGTCATTAAAAGGGAAAATAAACACAAGTCACTCTTGTAAAATTAGGTTTGAGTTGTTTGTTAGGACTTTTTTCTGGTTAATAATCTGGTTAATAATCTGGTTAATAAAGTGCAAGTTTAAGCCTTAATAAAATCAATATCCAGAGTAGTAGAATAATAAGTGTTCTTATAAGCTTCAGTAAAGTGATTGAAATAACAAGAACTGTACATTTATCTGTTAAATGATGTGGCTAAGACAGGCTTGGGAAACAAAAAAAAATGCGAAAAAAATATAAATGAAGATGTGAAAGACAGTAATAAAAATGCTCCAAAGAGCTTCTCTAAGGGTGCTGTGTCTGTATGTGAATTCATTATGTTTCCTTCTGCTTATGTTTACGTAATAAGTTCAATTTTTTTAGTAACAAAAAATGCTAACTCTACCTCACAGTTTCTACTTAAATAAACTTTTAACTTTGTATAATAATGCTAAAATTTCTGATCAAAATGAAGCTAGAAGAGGCAGCTATAATTAAGCCCAGCTGAAAATTAATCTAAATATGGCAAGCATCTATCTTCACTGATGTAGAGAAACTATAATTTTTCTCAGTGCACAGGAAGGCATAAACAAAATGATGAAATCTTGTGTCATTTCTGCATATGCCTTAAGTAAAGGCTGAAAAAAATTACTACCTTACAAAATATATACAGAATTTTATTATATATATTATAGACCTGTGTGTATATATATATATATGTTTTTAAATGGTGCTCTTAAAATTAAGAACCTAGATGTTTTCCTTTGCACAGCATTCACTTTAGTGCAGCTGCTTCCCTCCTTGCCAGATATATTACTTTTATAACATGATTAAAAAAAGATAAGTCTTCCAAACAAAGAGCCAAACAAGCCAGAATTGGCTTTCATCCATCTATTGAGCTTGGGGGGAAGGGATAAAAGCAGCGTATCCTGCCTGAGCCCTGTTCCCGTCAGAGGCCGTACGTAGCATGCTGTGTACATAGCCCCGAGAGCTGCGCTCCGTGACCGCATCCTGTGCACGCTCCGCACGATGGTGGGGAGCAGGCTTGCCCAATCTGAGTGACAAGGTGCTCTACGTGACCCCCGCTGGGACTGAGCCCGAGCGCACGTACAGGCTGATATGTGGTTTGGCATCTGATTAAACCAAGGGTTCGAAAATCTGATACTCCTATCTGCTTCTGTGTTGACAGCTCCTCGTGAATAAGTAACGGTGATGCTCCAAGGGCTTGCCGAGAAGCTAGTGCTGCTCTGCCAGAATGACTGTGAGGCCTGGGAAGCATGCAGAGATATGGAGGGCTCACCGTAAGGGCTAAGAGGCGATTTGGGCGCTGCTTATAGATGCGTACAGGAGCGAAAGAGCTCATGCGAGACAGTGCTCTGACTGAGCAGATAAGCTGCAGGGTGAATAAAGTGAAACTGAGACAAACTCAAAAGGTTAGTGCACATTTCTTCACAGTAGTCTAGGACTGGGACAGCTTTTGATGTTTGTAACAGTTTATCAAATTCTTGATCCCTTTAAGTTTGAGTTCTCCCTATGAAAAGTGGTGTCATACAGGTGCACGGCTATTAGGCAGGGCTCGGGACTTATTCAGAGGCATTTTGTGTTGTGTCTTCTTTGCTTCTTTCAGAGCAAATGATCTGGGGCTCTAACATCTATAAATGCATTTGCTGTCCTGATGAAGACACAGCAATTTTTGCCCTACTTTCAGCAGAAACAGAATTGTGTTCCACAGATGCGTAGTAAACATGCACAATATGTGCTCTTGGCTCCAGGTGGCTTGGTGTCACCTAAATACGTGGTGATTGCTTATCTATAAATTAGATAAGGACCTTGGTGATGACTGTACCAGTTGCAGAAGCGTCTGATTGCCTGCATGCATCACCTGTTGCAGCTAGATCTTTCCACATGGCATGTGTGCTCTTCCTCTTGCTCTCTTAAGATGTCAAGATGTTTGCAAAGATAAAAGTGGCTCACTGGACCTTATTTAAATAATTCCTAATGGAATGAATTTTACCTCAGAACTCTTGAAATGGTGTTACTATTAAAAATGAAGCATGCCTATTGGGTTTACTGATTTTGGGATAGCTTCACGTGAGCTCTAGCTAAATCTCTGAGATTAAAACTTTCCACAGGTTGGTTTGCTCTTGACTTTTATCTTGCAGTTAGTTGGCCATCTGCTCCTCTGTGAAGTTCTGAAGCGGCTTTTATAGTACAAAATAGTTCTTCAGGGCAAAAGTGAAAGAGAACAAAATACATATTTCTATGGGCACTAGCTGAGACTAATATGAAGGAAAATCATTAAAAAATATTTGATGGCTGTGAACAGAGTTCTTTTAACCAGTATGGCTATTACCACTGGCAATTACATTAATAAAGCTATTGACTGGTTACATAATTTCTTTTTTCTTTTGATGACCAGGTACATGATGGATGAGGCAGGCATGCAAAAAGCACAGTACATCATTAATCTTTGCGTCTGATGGAGTTATTAGTCCTGTGTCAGTACATCAAACTTGAACATCCATCTGCCCATCAGAACAAATTCCACACTCTACAGCGCTCAAGAGACAGAAAACCAATACCGACTGACAGGCCATCAGGACATCTTTAAAGTCTGGCATAATTCTCTCACTGCCACTTTAAGTTATGTTAGCCTGCAGATTTACTTCTTCAGGGATTTAAGAAAAGTAGAGAAGAGGAAAGAAAAAAAGAAAACAAAACAAAATCCATAAAATCCAGTCTGTTTAGAAAAAGGAAAATCTCAATCATAATTTTTATTATTTCTAGGGAAAATAAGTCTCAGAGGAAGTTCTTGCAGATGTGTAACTACAAGTGTATCCTTCTACGTAACCTAATTTAGTTACAGATATTTAATAGGAGCAATATAAATGCAGTGGCTTGAAATATAGAAGCAGTAATTACAGGATAAGCAAACAAAGTATATGAAGGACTTCTACATTTCCTTACTTCTAGACCTATCCTGTGGAAATCAGACAAGTGAATATTATACTTAATGCTAAACCTTAACACATATTTTAATTTGATACTTTATAACTTCATGTTTTGATATTTTATAACTTTTTGGTATGTTTCATATATAGGGGAAATATACCTTATCAGTGTAGTTTTTGCATGTATTTCAGGAGCTGCCTGATTTACATTAGGTGCAAGACAACACAGCAAAGACGGAGCTAGAGTGTTGATATAGTGGTGATAACCGTGCTCCCTGGCAGAATGCCATCGCCCGTAATCACTTTGCTTCCAGTTCAGAAAGCTGGCTCGCTGAGCGCTAACTCGCATCTCTACATGCAGAACTGTAGTGTGCCATGTGCTTTAAGTGGAAACCTCCAGATGCTGGAAGGGTGAAATGAAAGAAGTTTATAATGAGATGCAAGAGTCACAGTGATGAGTCTGCAGAATGAAAGGTGAAAAGGCTGACATGAAAAGTGAATGGAAAGTCAAGTTTATAAACAAGGAATTACTATTAGAGTAAGTCAGGAGGAGGGGATCCTTGGCCATCTGCACATCTACTGTGACTTCTGCTGGTCAGGTTGTTGCCCAGAAGCATAATCCACTCAGTTCTGCTTTGAACTCTCCTCTTCTGATATAAAAATCTGAGTCTTTGTTTTTTTTTTTTCTTCTGGTGATATGAAGAGTAGGTTATTGACTATTTTCTGGTGTATGTTTTCTCTTTGGAGAGCAAAGTCCACTCAGTTTTCTAGATAAGCTTATGCTGAAGCTGAATGCATGTATACAGTTTATTTCTTACTGGTAAGTTTTAATAACATATAAACATTTCTTTTTTTTTTTTTTTTGCCTTTTTCTCTTTAATAATTATAGCCAAAGAAGATGTTATTAGACCTTGCATATTAGTCTTCTGGATCGTATAGCTAGCATAAAAATGATGATGTATAGTGTCCACTAACATGCATACATGCACTGAGTTATGTGAGTTAATTCAGGTCAGATGTGATCATTAGAAAAGGTCTCCCACCCTAAGAGCCCTTGCTTTCCTCCCCACCTCACTGCTTATATTTCTGTAGTGTACAGTTTGGCTTAGGCATATTTCTGTGCATATTTTGTGTGGCCTACTCCATGCAGATTTGCAGGATGCAGATTTGATCCGTGCAGGATGCAGATTTGATCTCAAATACTTGCCCTTCCCTCAGGCCAAATTTTGGAGATGTTTGCTCCGTTATGTTTTACTTTCAAAACTTTCTGGAGGGCTATCCGGTGCAAAGTTGTACAACAGAGAAATAAGTGTGTAAGGAAGAAAAGAATGAGAAGTTTAAAATTGATTTATTTCATTGGTACTCATCAGGGTACCATCTATGGAATATATTGTTCCTACTTCAACCCATGGCAGTAGCCATGCTAACTTCCATGGACTTTTGGATCCGTGTGCTGAAATCTGTTGACAAACCAAGTGCACTGGAGTGGTCATTAAATGATTTCACCTTTTAAAAGTGGCAATTAAAAAAATGTATTTTTGTTTATATTAAAAAATATATATTTTTTTCCTTTGACGTGCTGCCACCTGAAAACGATTTTCTAGGCTTTTTTTAAAATACTTCGAATTGCTGTATGGGGAATAGTTTCCCTCCCCTTATTTCTTTAAATGAACTCCACTGTAGTAAGTCAGGAAATGATCACTTAAAGCTTCCCAAGCAGCCAAAAAACCTCTACCTTTATACAACAAACAATACTTTCCTTGCTGCCATCTCAGAGCACTTTGCAAACATTAAAGTCCAAGCAACCTTGTGTGAGAGAGATAAGTACTGAACCATAATCAACTCTATTACCTATAATGCTTGCACTGTTAGTTCGAAGTACAACTCTACATGGCAGCCATTGCAAATTAAAGGTGATCTAATATTTTATTTTGTGGATTCCTAAATGCAACGTATATTGGCCTCCTGACATTTAACTTGCTATTATCTGTGGTTGTGATGTTGCTTTAAATTAGCACTTGTATTACATGGCAGCTGGTCCCCAGGCCAATTGAGAGGATACATTCTGTCGACTGAGTAACAGAATTGAGGGATTCTGAACATCCTAAGGTCATTTCTAGCCTTTCCAAAATGTATCAGTCTCTTTCAACATCAATCTTTTTTTTTTTAACCTCCCCATAGTCTAATGGAGAACTTGAGGTACTGAATCAGATGTAGTTTTCCTTCCTGCATTGCTCTTTGCAGTTAGTAGCTTTCTCAAAAATTCTTGGTCAAATATACTATGCAGTATACAAGTATGGGTTGATCAAAATTATATATGAATTTCAAAACGTAAGGAAATATTAATGAAAATACTTTTGGGTTTCATATGGCTATTTTAAGAGTGAACTTTAAAAACTATTTTGAGTTTTGGAAAAGTGATAATCTTTTTAAAAGTAAATAAGTAATTGAAAGCTAAATAAACATCCACTTAAAAGCTTACTTTTTCTCTCTTTGTTAACAGTATCAAAAGCATGATCACTGGAGGTCAAAGTGAAGCGAACCAAAGGGGGGATAAAAGGCCATTATTGTACAGCTGTGACACTGTACAACATATTATATAGCACAGAGCAACAAGCTCTGTTCACCCAGACGCTATCCCAGGCAACCTTTGTTTTCTTTTTGCTTTGTACTGCACTGCTGTAGAGTTTCAGACCTTTACCACTCCAATTTGTTTCCCAGAGTCAAAGTCTATTCAGCGCTAGGATCAGTATATCATATATGATTTCTATTCTGACTAGTGTTTTTGATGTTTTCCATCATCTAAGTGTGTATAAACAGAAGACTTCCCAGGTCTTTTTCATATTCATCTGATTCTTTCTTTCTGACTTTTGTGTTTAGGAAGAGAGAATACGTAGACTTTACACTCATTCATTTTAATGTCACTGGACTTATTTTAGATTCCTCTCACATTTACTTGTGACACAGTCTCGAGAAGTAGAGAAATCTCCACCTTTCCTCTTTGGATTCCAGTTGGGTAATGAAAGGGCTTTGCTTTCATTTTATCTTCCCCAAACCTGGCAGACAGTTTGTATGTGCACTCCTTTCTGTGACTCCTGTACGGTTGTTCCAGGTTTTTCCCATGTTCTCTCTTTGCTGGGATCCTAGTGTATCCTTCTTATTTTCTCGTATGTGTCCGAAGCATTTGCTGTTCTTATCCTCACATTTCTTCTCTACTGCCAAAGTGCTTCTACTGGGGCTGAAGTAATTTCTGATGTTTGCAGTGGAGAGAACAGAAAGTTGACAGAGCTTTAAGCTGTACTTCTCTTCAACATAATAAAAAGAAGCTGATCTGGAGCAGCTGCTAGCTCTTCTCTTTCCTTGCATCCTGGTACTGGTCTTCCAACTTAGATGCCATTAAGAGTTTAGGGACACTTAAATGGAGGTGCCGTGGCTCTGCAGTTGTGTGCCTTGCAAGGCTTCTCCCACACAATCTCTTGCACATGCAAACACACAAAGCCTTCTTATTAGAGAAGGACAAATAAAATTAATGTACTCCAGAGGCTGACATATTTTTGACAGGGTATCTTGGAATTATATCGAGTGCCCAAACCTTTGCTATTCTGTTCTTCATAGGAATAGCCAAGCTTGCAGAGCAACAGCTATGGGGAAAGGCAGGGGATTGCTGAGAATGGTTGTGGCTGGTGAGCAGAGCAGCCCACTTCTGTGGAGCACATAGCTCTTGTGAGGAGCTACATGTCATTAAAACCTTTGACTCATTGAAGTCGGTGGACAGATTTCTATCACCAATTATGAACTTTGATTAGGTTGTGTATTATATATTTTATTCTGTAAATAGTGCATTAGAGAGGAGATTCTTTCATCTACTTTATGAAAACAAGTTTTTTTAATCTGCTTTTCCTTTATTGAAAAAGCCTTTAATTTCTTCTCATATGTAGAATTCTATGCTTTAATTTTGAGTCCACACATTATTAAGCACAGATTCATTTTAGTTTCATAAAACATTAAATAGTCTTTCACATAAAACTGGTTTTGTTTCCCATATGTACAAAGCTATTTGGTTGTCATAACAATGAAAGCTGGAATAAAATATGTGAAGTGTAATGAAATTATTCGCTTTATTTGTAGTACTAATGTCATTATTTGGTTCAAAGGATTTCATTAAATCATTGAAAATTCAGGAACAAGTGATGAATGATCTAGAAGGACCCGTTAAGCAGCAGATGTGTATGAAAGATTGACACACATGATGCCAATTAAAACACAATATCATAACGCATTGGGGAAAGCTGAGATAATTATATGGCCCAAACAAAGATTTATTCAATTCTACTTTCACCATAACCACTAGTGATGCTAAAGGGAGTTTCATCTGTGTTAGGAATACATGATACATCCCAGAATGACTTGCACTATAGCATAAATTTCTCAGACAACAACTTATTGGGAATAAAACTCTGACCAACACTTCATTGAATGATGCAGCATCTTTCAGTTATTGGTGTTTTGTCCCTCTAAAGTCAATGAGATTTTTGTTATTTAACTGTAGCAGACCCAAACTCTGTCTTCACAGCTTGTCCCAAGCTGCCAAAGTATGTAAGTGTGTCAACAGATCCATTGACTTCGCTGACAATGTTCATCTGCCAAAAATTAAGGGGGATAATTCCTTCTTGGCACAAACCTTACCTGCACATATGCTTCCTGGCTCCCTTCAAGCTCACGGCTTGTTTCCCAGTGTGCTGTGGTGTACTCAAGCAAGCCAGGCTATTATTTTGTCCTAAACGTTCACCACTTAATTGAAAAAGTTATTTTTTCTCATAAACTGAGATTTGTTGCCAGGTGCTAGTTGTATTCCATGAAGCTGCAAGAGGGGCCAGGCAGCAGAGGCCCTTGCTGAATGTCAGGGATGAGAAGGAGAGGCATCCTCAGCTCAGTCACGCACACCCTGCCCTGCAACAAGACACTTTCCTTCTTCTACCTGGAGGGATTTCCATATTTTAAGAAGAGGCAAGTTGTGACTAAAGGAAGAGGATCAGAGGGAGAAATTTAAAGAGAATGCGATGGAGGAAGCGCTAGCTGTTTTATTTAAGCCATTTAAATCTGAACAAACTTCTGCTTGTGCATTAAGGGCATAAAAGGGCATAAAGTCCATAGAATTCCACAGTAATCTTTCCACTGACTTCTGTAGCTTTGAATGAAGCTTATGTCCTCTTTTTAAACTCTTTTCCCATCTCCTATACTCACCTCCAATTCAACTGTGAGATCACATCAATTTCAGGCAGCATCTATCTAAAAATGTAATTGCCCTACTGTGGAAAATAGTGAGAAGGGATTAATTAATACCTTCACATCTCATCTTTAGATATAAGGCTTTCTCATAACTGAAATTGTCCTTCTTTTATCATATTGCCATTTTTTCCTGGTTTTAACAGGGAGTTGCACTTGAAAAGGTCAATTACAGTACGTTTAAGAAAAAAAATACGTGAATCTGAAGATGAACAACTGACATTTAACCTAAGTGATGATGCTCTGCTTTTTAACTGTGAGTTTGATTAATTTAAAACCAATTTGGATCCATTCTTTGCTTCATTGCCCGTGCAGTGAAACTCTGAAAATTTGACCCAAGAGAGTATAATTCAAGATGGGATAGATACTTAGTAGATATATGTGTCTCACTCTCATAAATTCTCTACACTGCTGGAGCAAATGCAATTAAATTAAGGGAGTCCTTTTTAAAAAAATAGTTCTTTTGTTATTTTGTGATGTTTGGAGGTAGAAAAACCTAATTGTTTCCAGAAAAAAAAAAACTGCCTTTATTGCCTCTGCTTCTCCAAGTGTCTATTTTCCTGGCAATCTACTGTCGCAAGTACTGAAATGATTAAAGTTGGTTTTAGTCAAACCAAAATGCATTCTAGTTAAGCCTTAGTGGGAGTGATGACACCACCATACTGTTTAATGCCCCAGCAATATCTTTAAGGCCTTACACTGAGGGCATTATCTGAAAGCAGTAGTCTTGCAAAGCAAATATCTGAGCGAGCACCTCAGGATCCATCATGCATTTCTTTCTTGCTGGCTTGCTTTCTTGCTTTGCAAGATTTACTGTCTTGTAATCCATGCTTGGTTAATTATGACCATTCGGAAAATAAGGTACAAGAGTAGTGTTTCTTTTTCCTTTTGAGCAGGCCTTCCTCAGTTATTTCCTACTCTTCTAAATTATCCCTACTTTCCTACCAGCTGCTGCTCCTATACCTGTGTATGAAAGTTCTTCAGCTTCTCCTCGGTGTCTTCCTGCATCTTCCTGGAATCCTCAAGGCAACACGTTTCCCCAGGATAACATGCATCTCACAGAAACCTCTCTTAAGGCAGTAATCTTCTTGTTAGGCCAGGCTCCTATTTGCTTGACTCAGCACCATTGCACTTGGAGTCTCTCTGCTCTTGACTAGCATGACCATGACCCCCTTTCAGGGAACCTGCTCTTGCAGTCTCACCAGTCACTTCAGCCTGTCCTCTTCCCTGATTCTGGCACGGTGAGGGATGGAGCATGCTCCCATCACAGCCAACCTGGATGGCTTTAAATAGATGCAGGCCTTGATGGCCTGTGTCTGGTGGCCGCATGGCTGAATACTGAACCTGAAATGTGTGCACCTTCCTTATAACACACATATCATCTGCAAATTATAAGAAAGGACAGCATGTCCAGCCGTGCTCTCATAGTAATAAAAATCCTATTTTCTACACAAGTACAAGCTGATTATTTTGTCCCAGTACGCCACAGTATTCAGCTTTTCTTCGGAGAACTGTGTGACTCCTGCCCTGCCAGTTGACTTGACCATTCCCTTAAAGAGGAAAAGGGCTGGAGAACAGGAGGATAATGGCACAGCTCAGGTCAGTTTTAGGTTAGTGTATAGATTAGCTTTACTTCTTTATTTATTTGTCCCCATGTCTTCTAAATATATCCCAAAAGGGGGTTGCCTACACCACATTTCATAATTTCTCACAATAATGGAAGACTGTATGTTCATCAGATCCACAGCTGTCTCAGCTGCTTATTATTACCAAATGATCCAGTCTAGACCACTTGGGTTAGATGGACTGTGTGCATGTGAATCCAAGCTCTCCATCATCAGAAAATTATGTAGCAAGTCTGACCAGGATGCAGTTGCTCCAGCTTCTATATGCAGTGTTGCTGCCCAGATATTCTTCAAGGATTTGCAGCTTACTCTCTTTTCTCAGCTCATTTTTTTCAGTGTCTTATTTTCCTGTCTATTTATATGTGTACTAATGCACTCCAGCATCCTGTCCCCTACTCCTGTCTGTCTCATGAGACCGCTGTTTAAGTCTACAGTGTCACCAAGTAGCTGATAGTATTTAGTGACCTCCTGCTCTATTAGATGGAAATTGATTTTCTTCCTCCAGGCAAGTGAAAAATCCATAATGTGTTCCATCAGCTCTGTTTGTGAAGCAGGACTAGCCATTGAAGCTATAGGAGAAGACATAGCTTTTTGGACATCAAAAATGGCAGTATCTTTTCTGAACATCAAAGTAAGCTGACTGTGGTAAGACAGTTCTCTGGCAGTTTGCTGAAAAGCTGGTAATGACATCATAGCTGTGATTTCTTTGTATTTCCAAAATGATGCTGAATTCCCTAGATAATTTCTCACCACTGTGAAGTCAGACAGAATTAGTAATATAGAGTAGCCACGAGTAATAGAAGTCTGCAAGTACTTGCAATCTGTAGTCCTCAACTTAATCGGATAAATGCTACCCAAATATCCACGCATATGTATGTGGGTAGAAAGGAGAGGTTTAAATTTTCTTTTGGAGCCAGCAATTTATCCATTATCCAGTTAAATCATAAGAATCAGAATTTATAACAAATATTTACGCAAATAACCTTTCAATAAAGTAAGATCAGTATCTTTGGAGACTTTTAATAACTCTCCATTCTCAATGGCAGTCCTTCTGCACACTCTCTCACCTACAGGGTTTTGGTCATGAGTTCAGGGCCCATGCTGTTTTCATTTCTGGGTACAAAAGAGAAATTATTTCCTGTCAGATGTAAGAATGCCCCAAAATATTATCACATCAACAGCTTTGCTGTAAAGCCTATTTCCTGGACCTTGCTTTTCCTCCCAGCAGCTCAAAGTCAATTATCAACTGAGGATTGTGTGCACCCAGATCCAATATAACATGTTTTGATATGAGGAGAGGGAACAGAGAGGAAACTTGGTCAGCATAGCTCACTGTGATGGGTGCTTAGCTGTGCGAAGTATTCAGACACCACAGTCTTGGGTGTAGTATAAGAACCTGCGTAGAATGCAATCAAGCTAAGTAGTGGAGTATATAGACACATTAACAACAAGGGAATACATTTTTCCAGCAGTATAGAGAACACATTTTCTGGGACCAGTGCCCTCTTTATTTCTGTAGCAAGCTGGATGCAAATTTCCAGGCACATATAGTCACCATAGGAAAAAATAAAGCAAACGTTTACCTTTACATGACAGCAAATGAGGGCAGTCACAAGGCTGAAGTCAAAAGATAGTAATAAGTACTGTTTAAGCACAAGCAATTCCTTATTTGTGTCATGAATGAAAGAAAAATGCACCAGAAGGATATAGAAGAAGAAAGGGAATTGGAAATCTGAAGTTTGAGTTCATGCATTCACACCTTGTGCAATCTAGATGTATGATACAGCTTCGAGGCTGTTAAAGTAGTTTATTTGCATGCAACACGAGACTATGAGTATCCCCCTTCTTTAACTCGCACAGGAGTCATAAAACATAGCGTAACCTGTAACTATCAGGGAAGATAATAAGAACAGGATGTTACTGAAGTAGTACCACTGGTCCTGTTGTGTTTTCATTATGTCTGCCAATGACTACATCTTCTTGAAATAGTGACAGATTGTGACATTGTGGGAGTTAGGCTTTCTCTTGAATCAGGACACAATATAAAAGCACTGTAACCATTGCCTTGTTTTATATGTTTGACACTCAAGTTTTCTCAGAAGACAGAGCCCATGGGAGAGCTGTCCTGAACTGATAGTTCCTACCAGGGAGATCAAGCTCTACGATTTCATCAGCGGAATGACTCAGGCATGATTGGGATGTTAAAGGAAGGAAGAAAACTGGGTAGGCAGTTTTGACTGACAGCTTCATGAGAGGCTCAGATTCTCTTGTTATTTAGTGTCCTCTGTACTGTATTCAAAATTACACTTTGAAAACTCTATGTGTATGTCTTCAGTGTATTTGTACATAAACAGACACAAAGATCCTTGAGATTAAAAATGTCTGGACTAAGGGAATCTTCTGGAAGGGCATGTCTGTCCTAGAAGATCGGATAGAAGCTGTGTTGTTCACTAATCTGAATTAGCTAAAAGATTAAAATATTTTAAGATTTTAAGGAAAGGAACGATTTTAAAGATTTGAAACAGGTGAAAAGTTCAAGTTCACACCTGAAGAAATGACTTGAGCTAAACACCAGGCTATCACTGCTTTTGCAGTCTAACTGCTTAAAAAAAAACAAGAAAATCCCTACGGAATGATGTTATGATGGTCCACCTGGCCTAATCTGATGCCTCTGACAGTGGCAGGAAGAGATTTACTTTCCTAGGGGAATTTGTGAACGTTCCCTTTTTTTTAATCCACTCTCCTTATTCTCCCTTACATTTGCAGTCGGTATTAGGAATACCAAAAGTTGCATCCCTTCCTATTCCACTAGTATTTATTTATATATTTATTGTTGATGAATTTACTGAACCCCTTTTGGAACCTGATGATATTTCTTCCTCCACAACCTCTTGCAGCAACAAATTCCTAAAGTTCGTCAATGACATTATAAGCCAATATTTTCTTTACTTGTTTTAAACTAATGTCCTAGTGGTCTTAACAAGCACCTCCATTACTTCAAAATAGGGCGAATAACAATCCTACATTCACATTGTATATCACTTTCATCATCTTGTAAATCACCCTACACATCTTTTCCTCATCAAATTGAAGACTCCCAGACTGTTTAGTTTCTTCTCATATGGTGGCTGCTTCATCCCTTGATCATGTTTGGCACCCTTCTTTTCTTCTTCTAGCTTAACTAGGTCCTTCTTGGAATCTGGAGAACAGAACTTTACACAATATTCAAGATATACATGCCAAAATTTTATAGAGTGGCAAAATGTGTCTTTCTTACCACATTATGTCTTGTGTCTTGTTTCAAAGTCCTTCCTCAAAAACATTCAACATTCTTTTATTATCTTTTTTTTTTTTTGGCTGATACCGCATCCATCCCATGGATGTGATCATTTTATAGAGCAGGGAATCTGTAATAGAGCAAGGGCTCTATAGTATCTTTCATGAGTTGTAATTTCTGGTTCTAAATTCAGCATTCAACAAGTAGGCATAGTTTAGATTATTAAACTGTAGTCTAACTCAGGCACTTTTCTTCTTTCAGCTCAGTCCAGGACTGGTATATGTCCCCTCTTACTCTCCTATACCCCATACCTATGCAGAGAAAGGTTTTCCCTCTTTCACTGATGTGGCTAGCTAGAGGAGTAAGTCATATTCCCTTTGATAATCCATTACTAGTTTTCTTTGCTCTGCATTTCACCAGTTCCTTATGATTCCACAGACAGGAACAGAATTGACCTTGCGGTTGTTTTTTACATACAGCTGCATTCTGAGAGCTAAAATAAACCTTTTCATTGGCCTTTTCCCCTCTGTATTTGCTCCTTTTCCCACTCTTCCCATAAAGCACAAATTCAGAGGAAATAGAAAATATTGTCTCCTCCTGAGTAAAAGATGTGGGATAAGTGCTGTCTCCTTTCCTCCTGCCATCTGGGCAGAAGTCATATCTATTTTGACTCATGTTTTACAGCTGCTTGACATAAACTGAACAGCGTAGTTTTCTGAAGTCTTTCTTTTATTTACTCTTGGGACAATGCTGCATTCCTGATGGAGCATGGTGCTTTAAAGTTCCTCCTTACCTATGCTACAAGGGTGAAGTAGAGATAGCAAAATTTGTAAAGGTCTTTGCAGATTTTCTGAAATCAGATGTGCAATACCACTGTATTTGTGATCCTGCTCAGATTTGTGATTTTCCTCAGATGAAAAGGAAAATAGTTCTTGTCTAACAACAGCACTTTTATAAATAAAAACACTGCTGTTAAAAATAATGGGATTTCCAGGCAACAAGTTTCACTGAAGTGCAACTGATGTTTCACTGTGCTTTGTACTTATACTTTTCAAAAATGTTAGCATGCCAGGAAATCTACAGTGTAGGTTTTGTTCACCTGTGAACCCCATATACTCAAAGAAAATGTACCTGCATGGAGCTATGTTACTTAGAAGAAGTCACTACAGCACACGATAAGCATATATAGAAGAGAAGGATTTTGCCATGTCACCAGATTAGTTATTAGTATAGTAACTCATGCAAACTCTACTAATAGAAATGGTAAGACAAAATCTCATATCAAATAACTATACTCATAACTCTACTAATTTATAATAGTATCAATATCAACATGTTTATACTGATTTATAGTATATATCAATCAATATCAACATGTTTCTACGGAAGATAATCACCAACCACGTTTCTTCTTTCACCTTCCACCTCTTTTATTTCAACGTTTTCATTCCTCTCTGTTCCCTCCTTCACATCCCAATAACAGCAGTTTCAGTTTTAGCATAACCTATGGGGACTTAGGAGAAAATCATGATCACTCAGAGTTCTGGAGCCATATGAGAGTTCATATGAGCCAGAGCAGATATTGCCATTATTGCATGAGCTGAAAGAGAGCCTGTAACACCCGTTAGAAACTTGGGGCATGCCATACATGAAGTCTGACTCTGTCCAGCAAAAAGACATGTAGAAGAAAAGACAGTAGAATTTAGCCAGTCTATTAAAATAATTGTCCATAATTAAATACTTTTAAATATGCTTACTCATTTGATCATTTGATTAGATACTAAGTACCAGTGAGTACACATCAGTAGCTAGGCCTTTTGCTCTCCATTTTGCAAACTTTGTTTGTTTACAGCACAAGTTCAGAACTCCTGGATTTCTTTAGAGCTACAGAGCTAGGCAATATACTTGTACAGACTTTTTTTTGGTGGAAATTGTATCATTTAGGGATCTGATCTGCACTGAAATGAACAAAACCCACAACTTGGCCTATCATCTGCAATGTGTCACTGCACCCAAGTTTCAGACCATAAGGCTTTCAAATCTGGAAGAGACATGCCACATGTCTCAAAGCACAGTAGTCTCTAACGCATTTAGCAGTCACATGGTTCTGTTTCCACACACAAGATGTTCTGAGACTGCCAATAAAAAGGAAAAGTATGCTTGAATCACTAAACATGTACACAGTATTGCATACCATGTAAATAAACAGCTCTGCTGTGAAGATAAGGAGAAATCCAAGCATTGATCTATAGATCTATCTCTACAGAAATTCCAAGTGTGTTTACCTCTGAGTGTAATTATATATTCTCTCTATTAATAGATAGTTTGATCAATGAATCAGCTGATGATTAAAACAAGACCCAGCATATACATGGAATTTTGAGACACCTGCCATCACTTATCTGTAAGGCAGAATAGATTAAATAACAAGGAACATGAAACAAAATAACAGGATAAAGTTCAGTGTTTGATAAAAATCAAGCTAATCCTAAACCATGATGACCTGAAACATGGATTCTTCATGTCTCCAAGGTGTTCCGAACAAGATTCCAATGCACCTTAAATCTGAAACTCATAACATTTCTTTAAATTATGTGAAGTGGTCAGAAAAACAAATACTTTCTTCTTCCTTCTTGCATTTAAAAAGAAATAAGGGATTTCTAATTTTATTTTTAGTAAAAATGTTTTTGCATATCTCTTCAGTGCTGTTGTGAAAAACCTAAAAATTGGAAATCTTGTCCATCAACTCAAAGTGATTTCCAGAAATTTTTTTCTCAGAAAGAAAAATGCTGCCTCTTCTCAAAATATTCCATTCCAAATTCCTATTTTCCAGACAGCCTTTGAATTTAACAAAAGGTTTGCTTAATGAAAAGGATAGGTTCTTCAAAAGCTACTACATAGAAACATCTATTTTTTATTAAAGTTACTAATGTATTAACATTAGCATTTAAAGTAAACATGATATTTAATGAAATCACTGCCCTTGTTTACTATGAGCACTATTAGGCACTGCTGTTGATAAAGTATTGCTCCTGTGTACTAGAGCTCCTTGAATTATAAGTAAAGAGAGCAGAAGATAAGTGCTGAGGACTAAGAATTAATAATTATGCTTTTACCTCACTTTGAAACAACAAATACATCTTTATAAGATGCAGGCAATCTGCTCAAGAGAAAAATCCAACAGTTTTTCTGAAGATAAGAAATTGTGGAACTAGTAGTGTAACATTTGGTCTGAAAATGCTGGTATTGTATTTGGGCTTTCCTCATTTATTCAATTCATATTGCAACTTGTTGTATGAGTTGTACTATGAATCCAACCATTTAGTTTTTGCTAATTTATCTTTGGTAAGAGAAGGTTGAAGGGAAAAGATTCAAATATATTTCATTCCAGATTTCACTAGGAAAGTGTGAAATAAATTCCCATTTTCTCACTGAAAAATGGAAATGAAAATTTGGATTCATTTGGAAAATATATATTTTTTTCTTTTAAATACTCTGTATAGTCTTGTTCCATTGGGATAAGAGAGGGAGGAAGGATCTATGAACAAAAAGCTAACTATTGTCTTCTGTGCACATTTTACACTTTTTCAAGGGAAGAAAAAAGTTAATGTGACATACTATCATTTCTATGCTACCTGTACTTTTTTTTAACATTTTCAGAGGTAGAATGTAGGAGAACCATTTTGCTAATGGAGGAAGATGAGGCCAGTTTAAAAAATGAGAAAGAACAGGATTTTTCCCTGTAATTTCTTAGTGAAAGCAGCACGGCAATAGGTTTTATAACGTTTATATGTAGAATGCCTCCATAAAAATATTTTCTCAAGTGATTGTCAGCATTTTAAAATTTGTACTGTGTGGCTCCTAATGTGTCAATTGCAGTGGCATTAAACTAATTGAAGATCTTTGGAAATACACAGTTTTCTCTGTCTGTTGGGGAGAAAAGGCACCCTCCTAATTTGGGTTGTTTGGGCACTTGCACAGCTTCTGATGCCCGACTCCTGGCCTTGCTTGGGCAACCTTCTCTGTTTGGGCTTGCCTGAGTCTTGTCAAAGGTCACATGGAGAATCTGGGGGACTACAGGCTGTCAGCCTGACCTTGGTATCATGGAAGTTATAGAGCAGATCATCCTGAGGGAAATCACACAGCATGTGTGTGACAACCAAGGGATGAGGCCCAGCCAACATGGGTCCATGAAAGGCAGGTCCTGCCTCACCAACTTGATCTCCATCTGCAACTACGTGACCCACGTAGTGGATGAGGGAAAGGCTGTGGACATGATCTCCTTAGGCTTCAGTAAGGCCTTTGACAGAGTCTCCCACTGCCTCCTCCTGGAGAAGCTGGCAGCTCAGGGCTTAGACAGAGGTACTCCTTGCTGGGTGAAGAGCCGTCTGGAGGGCCAGGCCCAGAGAGTGGTGGTGAATGGAGTTAAATCCAGCTGGTGACCGGTCACGAGTGGTGTTTCCCTGGGGTGAGTGTTGGGGTCTGTCCTCCTTAATATCTTTATCGATGATCTGGATGAGGGGATTGAGTACATCCTCAGCAAATTTGCAGACAACACCAAACTGGGAGGAAGACTTGATCTACTTGAGGGTAGGAAAGCGCTGCAGAGGGATCTGGACAGACTGGATCAATGGGCTGAGGACAATTGTGTGAGGTTCAACAAGGCCAAGTGCTGGGTCCTGTTCTTTGGTCAGGACAAGGCTCAAGAGCTGCATGGCAGAAAAGGATCTAGGGGTGATGATTGACAGCCAGCTGAACATTAGCCAGCAGTGTGCCCAGGTGACCAAGAAGGCCAACAGCCTCCTGACTTGGAACAGGAACAGTGTAGCCAGCAGGACCAGGGTAGTGATTGTCTCCCTGAACTCAGAGCTGGTGAGGCCGCACCTCGAATACTGTGTCCAGTTTTGGGACCTTCGCTACAAGAAAGACATTTTGGTGCTGGAGCCCAAATAAGGGCAATGAAGCTGGTGAAGCTGGTGAAGGGGCTTAAGCACAGACCTTATGAGGAGCGGCTGCGGAAGTTGGGGTTATTTAGTCTGGAGAAGAGGAGGCTCAGGGGTGACCTTATCGCTCTCTGAGCGAACTACCTGAAAGGAGGTTAGACATTAAGAAGAATTTCTACATGAAAAGAGTAGTCAAGCAGTGGAACAGGCTACCCAGGGGAGTGGTGGAGTCACCGTCCCTGGCAGCATTCAAGAAGTGTGTAGATGAGGCACTCAGGGACATGGTTTAACAGGCATGGTGTTGAGGGACTTTTGGTTGGGCTCAATGATCTTGAAGGTCTTTTTAACCATGATGTTTCGGTGATCCTCCTCTTCTGTCATGAACACTGGGGCAGTCAGAATGCAACAGTTATAGCCCCATCTCAGAATTGCTTTTTAAATTTAGTTTTAGCTCTGTAGGTATTTCAGCAGGGGGTCTTAAAATCCTTTAAAAAAATACTACCACTAAAATACTGCTGCTAAAACAGTGGTTTAAACCCCCAGCTAGAGGCAGCGCTTTTTGGCGACAAAGATGAAATCAAGAAGGGCTTAGCATCTTAGGACAAGTACAGTTTTACATGAAGACTATGCATATTTTTAACAATGTCAGTGCACTGCCTTTGCTGATCAGGTCTCAGAAAGAGCATGATTTCCACTGTAGTTTTGTATCAGGAAGTCTTAAATGTAGAAGACTATTGAAAACACATTTATTCAGTAATGTATAAAAAGTGACTGGCAAGGTCCACAGGGAGAATGACTGCTCTCTTCTGCATAGCAGGACTGCATATATTTTTCAGAGTTGCACAAGATGTTGCCACAGCATTTCTATTCAAGTTAAAGGGGCTTATGGATGTCCAATTCCCACAAAGCTCATGGAAAAAATATTCTAGGGACAGATTATACAGTAGGCCTTAACAGCTCTAATAAAACCACAGTCATTAAAATCTTTGCTCATAGCTTTGTATCAATTTTTCATTTGCCACAAGACCTTGGATTGTCTCTTGCTCTTTCTATTGGAAATAATTATCCTTGGTCATGGTAAAAAAGCTTCAGCTTCAGCACAGTGTATTTCCTGCCTTCTGCGCTATCAGCTATTTAATGCTTGTCACTACTGCATTTAAGACTTTCTTGACTTTTTTACTCCTTATGTTCAAAGGATACAGCTTAAGATGTCCTTTTACTTGCTTCAGAGGGATTACCCTTGCAAGTCCTCCTTCTGGGGGAACTCACAAACTGTTATTTTCACAGGTGGGTTATGGTCAATTTAGAAGTAAAGACTCTAAGATCTTTGCAGCTGATCCTCCTTGCACTGGCTTTAAGCAAGCACTAAGGTGATAGCAAACACCTGCTTTGGAGGTAGCCTGTCCTCAGGAGCCTTCTCTACTGCCTTATTTGATGTGACAAGTCACTGACATCTGGAAGTGTTGGGGAGATGCTTAGGATATCAGTAGAATAAGTGACTCAGATTGCTGCTTTCTTGGCTACCTTTACAAAGAGTGAATGCTTCCTACAGCTGTATTTCATTCACTATCTCAGGTAGGCTGCCTCTGCTAACTGGGTGACTTGCTTAGTTGCCCGGTGTCACCTTTCTGTGTAGTCTTGGCTCTGTGTTGTTTGAAGTGCTGCCTCTCAGAAAAAAAAATCCTCTCAGGTACCGTATGCCCTTCCTGGTGCAATGAAAAATACATAGCATTTCTTCCCCCTTCCCTCCTTTTTCAGTCACTTCCGTTTTTCTCCTTATTCTTTCCCTCAGTGTTCTTGCAATTCTGTGTTATTTCTAGGCTTCCCCCCCCCCCGCCCCCCTACTCCTCTTCTACTCTCTTCCCCTATTCATGTTGTTTCCCCAGTTTCAAGCTTGGTTGCTTATTTTTGCTTTTGTACCTACTTTGTGCTAATATTGTGAGGAGCTGGTTTCATAAAAGCAAAGAAATGTAATTCTAAGGATTTGAAGGCCAGAAACTGGGTCCACTGTGCACTTTAGAGCAAGTTTAGTTTGGCACTCATGGAAGGTGGTCAGTTAGATCAGTTAGTGTGTGAAGAAGTTCCTTGCATACAAAACTGGATATGAATGGGCAGCTTAATGGAGTGGTGTTTTTCTGGTTTGTCAGCCAGGGGCAAGATGGATGTCTTACTGCCTGTTAAACCTCCTGGTCAAATGTTATTCTTCAACTAATGCTGGCTAATTCAGTTCTCTTGGTTTTTATGGAATAGTAGTTGTTCAACATGCATATATGGTGCATGGTTCTGCATTAAAGATTTGTATGTAAGTTCTGTGTATATATATAACAGCACTAATACAATGCTATCTACAGAAAGGTTAGTGAACCTGGCAGAGCCATAGTTTCTCCTTCAAAGGGTGACAGATGTGTCTGAGTTCTCTGGCTGCTTTTAGGGCACTTTGCAGCCTGGCAGCTGTAGGAGAGAACTATGCAATGGGAATGCATAGTTGCCTTATTAGAGAAGGCACAACTGTGTCTCTTAGACACAGAGTGTTGGCCATATAAAATTGCTTACAGCATCATGGGATTCTCTGAAATATATGTTGTTCATGAAGCACAGCGATATGGGGAGAGAATAGAAGGAAGACGCAAAGCATGTGTATTGATCTTGTTTCTGCCACCATCAGAAAACTCTTCTGCCAGCTTCAGACGGGGTGGCAAAAAGGAATCACAGAAATTTGAAAAAAAGAGGCAGTTTATTTAAAACAACAAACAGAAAAGTGAAACTAGGAAAGCTTTAAGGGCAGAATTACCTGGAAAAATCTTAGTTTTATTTAAGGCATGCTTATTAATGGAAAAGGGTGCTATAATTTCTATTATTACTTGAGGAAGGTACCCAGTTTCTGTAGAAGGAAATACAGTCACTCATCTAAACAAGCAAAACCATTCTTTTTACGCAGACAGCACTGAAAGTGGTATTATTGCAGATGTGCATAAGGTTTTTGTGGATGAAGCTAAACAAGAACCTAGTCCCAAAATGCTAATATATTTGATTAGTGATGAGGCTTACTAAAATGGCTAAATTCTTAAAGCAGATGGGGATTTTTTGAGTAACCAATTTCATGGGCTTCAAAGGAGCTAATTTTCCAGAACACTTAAGCATTCATAGTAAAAATCCGGTCCACTGGGACCTGACTACCAGCCTACGCAAAGTAATCGGTAGGATGGGACCATATCTTGCTTGATCTTCCTTTAGATTATAAAACCGTCAGTTCTGACAAAGAGTATCCGTTAACACACAGCTGAATGTAGATGCTGTTTCTTTGTATTTGATTCTCCAGTCTTGTCATTTCTATTCTACTTGAAGTAAGCAACCTTGGGTTGCCATGATATTCTGATGCTAAAACTCTTGATTTTGAGGGTGTGCAAATCCCTGGGGAAAAAAATGCTTTGGAATGGCAACACATCTTTAGTATTGCTAATTATTTTTCATTTTTACTTCATTCTTGTTTCATTGTTCTTCCCATGCAAAGTCATGGCTAGAGCAGAAAGGAGAGGGTTGCACCGAACCTATGAAAACTGATGACACTTACCCAACCATTTCAGTTCTGTTCAGGGATAGCTTTAACAAATGTGATATAGGTAGTATGCTTCCATGAACAAAGCTAGTCTTAAACTAGGCAAATCTCTCTTTAATTTAAAAACTCCATTTTTGTTGGAAGATAAGTTGCCAGAAATGATGCTGCCCTAGACTGGACTTGCTGACTAATTAAGGTGGATCCCTAATGCTATTCTTCTCTCTTTCTTATTCATCTATGTGTTGAAATGCCTCACTATTGCAGGCTACAACTTCACTTCTGCCTTGCAACAGAGGCCAAACTTCAAATATTAGAATGACAATGTTGGAGAGAAAATGTGAGACAGCATCAAATTCCCTTTCAGTATTTGGATTAAAAAGAAAAAAAGTACTGATCTCTTGAAGTATTTTACAGAAAGTCCAATCTTGATAGACAAATCATAAACTGGAATAAAGTCTATACCTATTCATTTAGCAGGCTAGGGAATGAAAGTGGCAATAAGTTGTACTCACAGATTTGAGGTGAAAAAAGGACAACTCTTTCATGGTGTAGAACAATGTTTGTGGGCTCTTAGAAAGAGATGAGGAAGGGAGTGTGTGCAAGGGGAGAAATACTGAGAAACCTGCAAGCCCAGACTATTTGTCAAAGAAGAAGAAATTGTCCATGTGATAAAGAGCACTGGAAGTAGCACTGTGTTGGAAAGAGAGGCAGGCGATTTTGCTTTTGGTGTATGTTTGGTGTCTGTTTAAAGACTTTCTCAGGCTTTTCCTGCTGTAGTTACACTCTGCCTCCATTACTTTATACTAGAGAAGTGTTTTTTAGTTCATTGTGGTGGTGGTGTTTGGGTTTTTTTGTTTTGTTTGTTTGTTGATCTGGATGCACTCAGTGTATGTATGTTGTCCTCCTTTCCCTATAGTTTGCAACAAAACCCAGGGTGTAGTAGACCAGACAAGACAAATGGGGCACCTTTAGATACAGCAAGTATCTACAAAGAGTATATATGTATATATCCTCTGTGATAAGAAGCAGCAAAATACCTTTTTATAAATATAAATAAGATACTTCTTTATTAAGAAAGGAAAAAGTTAAAACTGACCAAGCTCAATGATGGAAATAATGGTGGTGGGAGGGAGAGGGGAAGGTGTTTATGAAGGCACAGTGAATCAGTGGTGTCATAATTTATGGCTGCAGTAAAATAAAGACTCAAGGGGATAAAGATTAGAAGAAGAGTGGGAGTCAGATCCCAAACAGCAGATAAAGAACTGTCCAGAACTTCTGTCTGCTGTAGGTATATCCAGAATGTGAGTTGGTCCTGCTCTAAATTGTGGCAAAATGGCCCATATGAGCCCCAGAGGTCCATTCCAAGCCAAGTCATCCCATGGTTAAGGACATACTGGTGCTCCCTTCTCGTAGCCACCCATTACTGATCAGCAGCTCTGTGAGGTCTAGTTAATAGCTAAACTGTTTTCTCTTTCTTTTGATGTTCAAATAGCCTTCCGTCTCTGAAACCTGTCACATTTGCTAATAATCTCAGAACAACAACATTAACCAGAACTTCACCTGAAATGGCCTTGTGAATAGCACTAATCTCATCTTCCAGGGCACAAGCCAGGTAAGCACAAATAACTATTTCCGTGTCGCCAATGTATCTGCCACAGCTTTTGCACAAGTGCAGAAGGCTTATGCTGCAGGGAGTGTGAAAAGGAGGGGTGTTCTTGTTTTCCTCCTCCCCTTGAACCTCAGTGATATGGAACAACTTAAGTTCTGAGGTTAAAAACCTCACCTAAATCCTTCAAGAAGGAAAGATTATAGGAGTACAAACTGGGGCCATTGCAGCAGGCATTGAAAACTACCAGAACTGGGAAAGTGTGTGTGTGTGTTTTTTTTTTTTTTTTTTTTTCCCCTCTCTTCCTTTGTGTATATATATAATACATACAATTTTTCAAAAAGGTAAGAAGTGCTTATCAAGGTTGCTTACTACTTAAGATGCGCTTATGTAGTATAAACAAAGCTGGCTTGAAAGGATTGAAGATGCTTGCTCCCAACAGCCCCTGTGCCAGGGACTCAACCACTGTGCTGAGGGGCAGACTATAAAGTTGTGCATAACACAAAATGCCAATGCAAAACTCCCCTTTAAAGTAGATAGATTTTGGTCACTCAGAAAGTGTCATCAGTCTCACACTGAATTATTTTTCTAAAGTTTTTTTTATCACTTTCTCTTTCATCTTGAAACTGAGGGTTAACGTTTCATGAAGGAGATAATGAGGACCACCTAGGGAGTCATCAAACAAAGAAATTTCCAAAAGCTACAGTTAAAAGTTTCCATCTATGCTTGCCCCTTTTAGGCAACAGAATTGCCTTTCTACCACTGCCTTTGGAAAAAAAAAATAGTAGTTCAAAAAATGCTCAATCTAAGCAACTTTGGTGTGTGTTGCATAGAGGAGCATGGTGTCAGGGGGATTTATTTAATGGAAATGAGACGGCTCTATGGAACAGAAAATATTTGAACATAAATTTCAAAGGATGCTTTGCAGATAATGGGCTTGTGCTTCACGCAGTCTATTAGCAATTAGCGCTGTTTAGTGGCACAATAATAAGGTAAGTCTACAGGTCAGATGCTATTTTGGCTAAGGCATATGGAGATTGTCTTTTACATATTTGTTTTGTTTTCAAAATTGCATACATATTGTTTGCATTTCCCAACTTTTGCGAGTATTTAAAAAGTTGGCAGCCAAATAATCACATCGTCACAAGTCAGATTTTTTTTTTTTCAGAACATTGGCAAAATTTTCAACTAACTCGTTTAAATTCTAGTATGTTTAAAAATCTTTAAAATATTTAAAAATCAAACAACTCGACTACTCTTTGAAAGAGATTTGATATGCCTGGCATTTCACTTCCTAAAGCACATATTTGGATTTACATGCTTGAAATGCACCTTTATGTGATATCCTGGGAAACTAAACAAAAGAATTTAGTGTTCCATGTCTTTATAAATATATATGTAGATTTCTGTGATCAATATGACTGTGATACTTTTATAGCAATCTTGATTTAAATTGAAATAATTGAAAAAATCTTATGGTAAACTATTTACTAGTCAATATTTTCCAGTACTTTGCTTGTTAAAACAATGGTAGCCATAGGGATTATAGTTTCCAGATACAAATCCAGTACTAAATATATTGATGAGAATGGTTTTGGGGATCTTATGCTCTCTGATTGCTTTGTTACTGCCTGCTTTACTACCCATGCCTGTAAAGTGAAAAGAGATCACATGCAACGTATGTTGAGGCCTGAACTGTTATTCCATGTGAGAGAGAAAAAAAAAAAAAAAAAAAAGTTAAGAAGCCAGAGGAAAAGCCACTTATCACCTTGGAGAAATTCCAGTATCTACATTAGGATTTCAAACAGAAATAATATCATACAAATAATGATGTAATTCTTTCCATGTCTTAAATGGTTGTTAATATAATTATGTTCATTTAGGGAGTGTTTTTTGTTTGTTTTTGTTTGTTTGTTTGTTTCACTAGAGAATATTACTAAATTTAAGCGGTAGGTGAAGCCGAACCAAATCTTAGAGGTAATGGGATAAGCTATCAAAAAGCAAAGTTCAAAGCCCAAAAGAAGGGAAAAAAATCAAGTATCTTGTAATACCTAGGTTTCCTCCAGACTTGTATATCAGACCTGTGGTCAGTGAAATTGTAGGTGTAATGCTGCAAATTTGCAGCTCTGGCATTGCAGCAAGGATGCAGGAGTCGCAGAGTAGGGAAGAGGATGGGCATCTTCCAACTTCCCTGGCAGACTGTACACTGTACACTCCCCTAAGAAAGAGTGGTAATGGATTAGGGTGAACTTTGATGCTGAGTATGCCCAGGAGAAGAAAAGCTGCAGCCTGCGCAGTGTGGTAAGAGGGAGTGATAGCAAAAAGCTGGGAGATGGCTACTACTAGGGGAATTGGATGCTGAAGAACTCCTTGCAATTGAATTGCCCTGTTGATTTTTAATTTAGGGGGGAGGAAAAAAAAACAACAACAAAACTCTGAAAGGGAGGTCAGTTCCAATGCACAAATGGGATGATTATACATTTTGTCTATTCTGCCTCTAGTCTTACTAATTATTTCCTATTTTAATAATTTCCCTCACTTTATACACTAATAAAATCTAGGATTAGAATTCAAAAGCTATTTGGGGCTCTCTGGTTTGGATGCACCATCCATCTAAAAGCTGTGGCAAGTTCAGAGGCCTCTCAGGCTAATCTAATACAGAAAGATGTGGGCAGATGTGGATAGTTAACAGTTGGGTGACTTTCACACTCCAGGGGAATGCCTTTTGTGTGCATTTGGATTTCAGTTCCTGTTTAGCAAAATGTCGTGGCCTTTATTATATTATGTGCCACTAAGGGCAACATGCTTTCAGCTTTGTGTGTAGGTCCATGCAGTCTTTAGGTAAAACGATACTGTGTGTTTTATGCAAGCGTACACAGATGAGATCTAGAAATAGCATTTATTTGCAGGACATTATGAAGTCTTTTTTTTCCCTTCAACTTCTGCCCAAAATTTATAGCTGAAAACACATTCTTCTGTGCCACAGTATCTAAAGTTATGAATCATATGAAGCCTCTCCATTGAACACTAATATAAAATTTCCTTTGCAGTTGGCTGTCAAATAAAGCACTCATTTCAAAAATACTGTGTGTATTCATGTGTGTGTTTGCTTTAAATCAGCAATGATGCTCTTGGGTAGATGCTCTGCTGTAGGAGAAAGCCAGACTCTTTAGGGTCTTATACACTGAAGCCCCTTCAGACTGGCTGAAACAAGCCATGTACAGCATGGTTGCCCTTCAGAGCTCACAGTGTATTTATCTGATACGGAGTAAAACAAATCACCTTGCTATTCTTCTTAAGCTCTTTCCCTTTTATAACTGCAATTACAGAGCACTGTTTCAAATTAATACTCATTTTGAGCAGGCATCCCACAAAGTATTGCTCTGATATTAATCTCCATGTGGCTGATGGTTCCCACCATCCCCTCCCCCTGCTGCCGCCTTCTTCCGTGTGTGTAAAGGTAATCTTCCACAAACAGCACTGAGATTGTGGATTTAATTATTTTTAAGCCTGATTCATATAACTCTCCCTCTTTACTGTAACATCCATCTTGTTCCATTGTGGTTCCATTTACAAAATGCTAACAGGTTGTATAGAGGAAATACCAGCAAGTGCCTATTACCAGGCTCCACTGTGTAAAATGGATCTTTCTTGCCTTAACATGGTTCTGTTATTGTCTATCCTACCAGTATTATTTCCTTAAAAGCAGGCATGTTCAGATAAAAGTTTATTTGAAAAGTGTGTGTTTGTTTTTGTTTTATCTCCTTTGGTTGTTCATATAATCTAAACATCAGACAGGGTGCTAGTTGGTAGGCTAAGAACTGTATCGAGCTCAATGTATTTATTTATGCACTAGCACCTCTTTTAAAATATCATTCAGTTGCTAAATCCAATGGAGATGACAAACCATGCTACCATGTTAACTCTGCAAATGTTTAATTGACCTTGCTGCATAAAGGGAGGAAAAAAAGAAAGCAAGAAACAAATGTTATGTGTTTTCTTTTAAGACTTTTATGTAAATTACGGAAATGAGAAGTGGAATTGAAGATGTGTTGAAGCAGAATACCAGCTAACTACCTAAAAGTGCCATGTCCTCATATGGGGATGTTGGGCTAGAGCCTTTGGACTAGAGAAGCTGGAAGCAAGAACATGAACAGTGCAGGGGTGGGAAAGGGTTCCTTACCAGGCATGCAACAATAACATCTTTATTCTAGGTGGGAATGATAATACTGGAAGATCTTATATTAATCAGGATATATCTATAAGGGAAGAGGTTGTGAAATATGTTTATATAGGTAAAGAAGATGAAGTTGCTTGATCCTATAGCGAGGGAGTCAAAGTCAACATTTGTATTAATCAGTGTGTTTAAATTATTTTTAGCTCAAGATGGGACCTGTCAAATTATGTAGGAAAACGTTTTCAAGTTAAGACATGTTAAACACAGAATTCTACTTTAGCTCTTTGCAAACACTACACTTACTCTGTGTTTAGCTATCTAAGTGAAGGAATATATGCTTGCTCTTATTGTTTGGATAACTTCTGAATGGTAAACTATCTCTGGAAGTAAAGATTGACTTTCTGCAGAATGACTGTTGCCATTAGTATAATGACTCTATATAAATTTATATGTGTATAAAATTCATCTATTTACATATATATTATATATATCATGTATTCTCGAGGATATATTGTTTAGAAAAAACTTTTCGAGATCTGCACATATGCCTAATCTAACTTCAAAAAAGATTTATGCTGGACTAAGGACTGTAGCTTGTTTCTGGAGTTTTGTCTGTTCTTTTGTTTGTTTGTTTTTTGTTTTTCTTTTTTCCAAAGACCAGATTGAAGTATCAGATAGTATTATTTGAAATACTCAGTCTTCTCCACTATTTGGGAGGTTGTGTCTATGGGAATATACTTCAAGAGAAGTAAAGAAAATATATTTGTAGAGATAATGTATATAGACTATAAATTTTCAAATTAAAAATTATCCTCCCAGATTTGGGAGCTAAGCTCAACTAGTCGACTAACTTAAAATACTTTTAACTCAGAATAATTCTTACCCTGAAAGTTTTTGCGTCTAGAAACTGGCACTTTAAAAAGTACTTCATGATGTCTAAAGCATGTGGAATAAAATGGATCCTAACCAAGGATGCACAAGAACTCAAAAATGGTGCCAACAGGACAGTCATTGCTATTTGCAAACACTGGCCATGGCCATTATTGATGCCTGTGATACTGTACTTGATAGAAGTTCAGCATGTGCTGAACACAATTGCTCCTGGGTTTTTTGAAGCTGGTGATGGAAAGCAGGGTCACCACAGAGGGTCTAGAACATTGTGCATTATACATACACGAATTAAAATAACCCAAGTAGAGCAAGATGCACTCCAGCCAGCTGAATAGCTGTATTGTAACTTCGGCGTTTCTGGCTGAGATATTCCAGACAACAAGCATTTAGCTAGAGGCAACTTTTCCTCAAAACAGTACGCTTTTCAAAATCAGTTTTGAAAAACAGGCCCTTGAGAGGTACTTCTTCAGACACTTGGTAATTTAAATAAGGCAGCTTTTAAAGGAACATCTATTGCCCCAAGATTTGCCTCTCCTTACAAAAGACATAGCTGCCCTATTTAGGAAACTAGAGCCTTTGGCATATCATATAGGTTATACATAATTTAACCTTTTAATAGCATATTTTAAAGCATCTACACAAAAATATCTGTGCAGTCACTGCAGAGCAATTGCCTGACTTCTAAATTCTTCTTTCTTAAGGCCTTTTTTTTTTTTTATCCTGTTTCTTGTAGTCACTAATCATGATTTTAAAAAGTTGGAAAAACACCCTATCTGAAATCCATGCTAATTTTTTTTTTTCACTAAATCATTCAAACTTTCCTGATAATTTTGTTTCTGGAATAAGACAGAAAGGTCTTAAACTTGGTTCTTAAATGTTTGCAAGCACAACCTGAATAAGCAGCATGGCAGACAGAGGTTAAAAAAATGATAGAGGAAAAATAACCACTTGTTAATTGTAAACTTCCATGAAATGTTGAAGTCAGTAGATTTTTCTATCTAAATCTTCTAAATTAAATTTTGGGAGCATAGTCCTGTACATGTTCTCTCTCTGCAGTTCATAATCTATTTTAAGACTGACAGATTAGGGTTTTTTTCCTTTTTAAAGTTTGTTCTTATACTTCACAGGATATGTTTACATTAGTGTTTTAGTTCTTATTAGGAGCTTATTTTTAAAGTGAATTCTTTAACTGTCCCTATTTGCTGTGACTTGGCAGCACATGTCCTTTAAGATCCAACTGAGTCAAAAGATGCACACTTAATGCATTCCAGCTGCTAGGATGAGTGGGTTCTACATCCTACCAGAGCTACTTTGAAATAAAATCTCTTGTGATGTATATGAAGTGGCGGTCAGCATAAGCTGACAGATCTGGTTCTACAGATCTGGTCACCTTGGGCCCCATTAAACCAGGCAACTAACATAGATATGGTCACAGTTTGCTCCTCCTAAAAGAAGTCACTTCCTTTTGAAAATCTCTGCCACTGAGCAGTTAACACCAAAACCAGTGCAAAAACTTTACTAGTTCTAAAAGCAATTTCCTTAATAGGAAGAAAAAGGATTTCTCCTCAGAGAAGGTATTACAGGTACAGGTATTATTTTGCTTTTAAAGAAGCTTCAAATACAAAATAACTTCAAAAAAAAAGTCCAGTCTGTAATGGGCAAAAAGGTAGGAGTTGACAGTATTCCAAAAGACACTTGCTGAAGATGTAATTAATAGTACCGTGTTTTCCTCTGAAAACTCAACTGTCCATCAAAGGAAGAAAGAGATGTAAAGAATGAAAAACCTGCTATCGAGTTAATTCTTGATGGATTTCATGTTTTTACATCCCTTACTGACCTCACAACTCTTATTTTCATTTGCTTCTGCCTTGCATCCATGCA
>JAUBNY010000190.1:173408-184941 GCA_032275445.1 Crypturellus soui
CAAAAGCCGCTTGGACATGGTCCTGTGCCATGTGCTCTAGGTGGCCCTGCGTGTGCAGGGGGGTTGGACTAGATGGCCTCTGGAGGTCCTTTCCAATCTTAACGATTCTATGATTCCTTATTAAATTTAGTTGTCAATTAAATTCCTACAGCTTATTGATCTTGTGTATTTATATGCAGCCTTAAAAAAAAGTACTTAGAGATTTAGAGAATGAAACTGATATGTGCATTAATACAACATTAATGCTACTACATTGTCACTATTTGCTTACACATAAAAACAATTTTCTTCTTCTGGAAAACAATGTCCTTTTTCTAAGTATGTCACTATCTATTGAACATTCACGTCACGTCACATGATTGAACATTCAAGTTGTTCTCATGAAAATGTAACCCTCCATCTATAGAGTCCTTGAACATATGCAGAGGCTCTGTTAGTAGGATTATATATAGTTCATAAGTACACAACTATTAATTTATTGGCTAACTACACCGATCAGGCAGCTAGACATACCTACACTAAGTACTATTAATGTGCTTGCCATCTCAAACCTGATGTGTCAGATCTGATCTGATGCATTTCTGCAGGCCAGTAGATGTTATCTGGGTGGGCAAGCGTCAGATCTTCATTGGTCCTTCGAATAAGCTATATCTTGATCTTTCTGCCTTGTCATTTCTGTCTCTCTGCTTTTCTTTTCAGTTTTATAGCTTTTCATATCAGTATTTTTCCGAGTCTCTGAATTGCTGAGTTGAAGATTTTTCTCATCTTCACACATTTAGTCTACATCCTCTCTCACCACTCCACAATGGTATTTTCAGTAAAGATGAGCCAAGTCCACACAGCTATGTCATACTAAAGTGGACCACACATTACAGACAGCTAAAGCCTTGGGCCATGGATTACCCAGAGTGCAAACACAATTCTACTGAAAAATTATTGGAGGCTGGTGAGATAGGCATTGCAAACATTTCTGTGATAATCTTAAAAGTCAATTATATCAGGGGGTAAAGACTTCTGTTTAGCTACGTACTTGAACTAAGCACCTGTGGATGCTTACATGCAGTCCATAAACAGAACAGAGAAAATACGTTATCACTAATCTCTCAGGGATGGACTGTTTACCAATGTCTCAGATATTTTCTCTTTTTACTCTATGTTTGATAAGTGAACACTATGCATAATTAATAACATGAGAATATTTTATGTCTAAGTAGAGAATTCCATTCAGAGAACTGACTGAACAACCATTTTTAGATGAAAATTTAAGGTACACTTTCTGAAGATATTTCCTCAAAGTTTCAGCTCTTTTACTGAAAGGCAAATTTCAAATGCCTTTTAATATGTTATTAAAAGGCATTTGAAATGCCTTTCCAGCATGTGAAAAGAGAAAGCAGTTAAATTACTATGAACATTAAGATTACACATTACTGTTAGTTTTGGGTACCCATAAATACCTTTATATGACCTGAAGTATTAGATTGAAATCTCACTTTCTTCACAAATCTGAGAGTAGTTCTACATCTTCCCCATCAGCCATGAATAGTCCAGCTTAAGTTAAAAATAATTTAGAAAATAATTAGTCTAGGGGAGAAGAGGGATGTTATGGTCTGCAGTGAGCAATGAAATGCCCATGAAATACCCAGGAGTATTTCTGGCCTTTTTTTGAACTAAACTTGTTAAATAATTTTCCTTCCCTCATCTTACATGTCCTGATTGAAATAAAATTGAAATAAATATTGAAATAAAATTTTCTTTGACTGTCCTTAAGAAAAAGAAAGAGGTCAAGTACCTCTTTCTAAAGAGGTATCATGTTCTAAAAATTATGTTCTAAAAAGGGAGCTGGAAAACATTTAGTTCACAGTTTGCAAACATAAAAACTGTCTTCTTTAATTTTGTGGGTTTTGTTTTTTGTTTCTGATCATACCTCCAGCAAAATTCTTGAATAACACCAACAAGACAAGGTAGCTAGACTTGGACTCATCTTTGGTCGTAATGTTCATTTTACCATTTGCATGTCTCTGTGAGTGTGTGTCATATTTACAGACTGAATCTCCACTGAACTGTTGAAATACACTGCTGTGGATATATGATATGTGCATATACTGCACAAGGTTGTGGAGAGAAACTAGGGATATTATGATAGTGATTTTTAACATTAGACACTCTGGACAGTCTGCTTACAGTAGAAGACCTCCTCTTTCCTTGTATCATTAAAAGTTTCCAGCAAAGCTATCTGCCAAATTTTTATGTGATTGACATTTACACTTGTTCCTAAAATTGCATGCATTATTATTCTTTTCTTTCTGAGAAAACAACTGAGTGTTGCCTTAGAGGAAAATACTTACACCACCTCCAGGAAAGGGTGCTGCAGATATTGGCAATCATTAGTAAATAGGGAGAGCGCTCGTCTGCTGGGCCAAGACGGAATAGAAAATATTGCAGATCAAATTCAGTTCACTGCTCTCTGCTTCTAACACTGAGACATCCTGAGGACCTTGGGATCAATAATATTCATAATCTGATTTCCCAGAATAGTTTTTTTCATATGCAAACACCACCAAATCAGCTGTCATTTTCAACTCAGCACTTCTGCATAATGCTGGAGATGCTGAGCAGTAATTAAACAAAACGCCCCATTTCCTCACATTTGACCTTGAGGATTAATGTGAGAGAATCTGGAATGGTGGATCTCTTGTGTGCACTTCTGTTCAGCAGCAAAAGAACAAATTGATCTCTGATCCAAGTGTGCCAGTCTCTGTTTGCTCAAAGAAATTAGCATTATTGGATCTGAACAACATCAATTCAGGGGGAAATTTTGTGCTGGTGACATCACAAAATCTGAACAGCAGTGCAGAAAAAAAAAAGGGAAATGAATGCAAGTTGATTAAAATAGCCAAAGGACTAACTTGGAGTACTTTTCTGTGACAAGAATGCCCATGTTTTATTTACTTAAAGTTCTGGTAATCTTCTTGGGAAGGCTAACTGTATGTTAGACAGGGACAAGATAGTCATACTGATCTGCCTCTGTATAGGCGATGTAATAATAAAAAAGAAAAACGTGTATGTATGCTGGGCACATGCAAAGAGGAGACACTGTAACCTCCACTTTGTCTTGATTTTATCATTGATGGTAATATGATGACAATATGATATGTCATCCAAAGTAATTTCCTTATTTCTGGGAACATGAGACTTTTCCAGTCTTTTACAGAGATTTTTGTTTTTCTTATCAGGTATTGTCTGTCTAGGAAGTGGGACTAGAATTCAAAGCCTAGCTGTGCTGCTTGTTTAGAGGTAACCTGACTTTTCAGAGCAGAGGCTTCTTTTCAAGAGGATGAGCTAGTCCCCTGTGGAGGTTGTTATTACCACAGGTAAAGCTGCTGTAAGCACAAAAGCTAGCTGCTTTCTTGCATTATGTGGAATCTCCTTATCTTCTGAGTCTTATGTAGCTGTTTTTATCCTGCTTCCTCCTGTCTGAGAGCCTGTTTCTGAATCTATTGCTTCTTAGAAAAGCTTTCTATGATTTCTAAAACTCAGAAACAATGTGTGTATGCACGCCTTATTTCTTATAGAAAGTATATATTTATATATACCTTTTTAAATTTATTCATACACATATATATAAAAGAAACAAGGTCCATATCTAATTTTTATTTTGCCTTAAAACCTCTTCTGTGCAAAATACAACCTTCAGGACAAATACAATCATGGAGAACAAAGATTTTTAGTCAAAAACAAAATAAAAAAACCCACACACATTGGAAGATGTTAGATATTATAGTATTGTCTCTCTGCCAAAAGGCAGCAAAGGAGGGAAAACAATTTTCACTCATGTCTCAAGGTATAGCTAAGTCATTCAGCATTATTCTGAAGCATGAAATACATGTTTCTTTAATAAGTACTAGGTTCACTATTGTCTGGCATCCAGCACTCAAGAAAATGAGTCACTGTGGCATATAATTGTTACTTTGGTCTGATTTCAGGTCACAGGAAAGAGTACTTGATGTGACAGTGGGAAATTGCAACACTTACAGCTCCAAGAATAAATAAAATTTCTCTTACTAGGATTTTATTTTGGAAATTAAAAACAAACCAGTCGCACAAGCCTAAGTCTCAGCTGGCCAAAACAATGACCTTTCTTGAAGGATGGATAATGTTCCTCTGTACAGGATCCATCTATGTGGATACCCATGGTGGAGCAGTGAAATTTTGAATGCTTTCACCTGCCAGTTCTTCTCAGGTAACATGTGTGTTCAGTCTGTCTTTGCCTTTCCCTTCTCAAGATGCGTAAAGCAGAGAATAATCCCTGTTGCTCATCAAATCATTTTTGCTGCCTCTGATATTAAGTGGAACAACTCAGGGTCTGCTTGATTACAAGACCTAAGTTTCATGCATACTTTTGCTTGCCATTCTTTTCACTTCATACTTTGACTTCGCACTCTTTAGCATTTTCTTTTTCTGTGAAAATGGGATATAAAATATTTTATCTATAAGGTGTAATCCTTCATCAGAACACTTGCTTTCATGGAACAAGATTTCTGGAGCATGTCTTATTTCAGAAGATTAGTAAAGAATGAAGGAAACAATAAGAGTCCTCAGAAAATGGATTTCATTGGTAGTGCATAGCCACAGAAGCAGGTTCTCTGCAGTCTAACCTGAGCAATTGATTAGCGACTGATTAATTCAGCAAAGATTGTCACAGCTTGTTTTTTCATGGTGCAGCTAGTTCACCAACTGTTTTCCTCATCTGTTTACTAAGCAACAACATAAACAAATCTAACCTTACTCCATCTCAGTCATCAGCACTAACAGGAATTTTTTTCTAGGCTCACAGGTGGCAAAATCCACAGGAAAATAGTTTAATATCATTTTTCAGCTGAAAACAGAGCTTCAGATTTATCTTTGGTCATTGGTCAAACTAAGCCTCAGGTTATTTGGACATTTGGTTCACAGATTTTCTCAGCACTTTATTCAAGAAGTCTGTAATCTGTTTACAAGCCCAGCTGGCAGGCGATGAGCTTTGGAGTGAGCTCTGGCATGTATATTTTTTCTCTCTTCAATGGTGCACAGGTTTGTGGAATATATGCCAAATGGTCCTATTTTGTGTCCCAGTATCTGATGCTTGAAAAACCAGGTGGTTGGTATGTGTTAACAATACTCCCCTCGGTCACCTTTAGGTATGTGCCTAATGATTTCAGATGGATGCTGAAAATCATGCAGAAGCCCTATAGCATAGATCAGCAGTAGGAAAGCAGTGTTTAACATAAACATACAGGGAGGAGCAAAATCAGAGCACTTTGCCAAGAATTTAATGTCAGTACAGCTGCTGGTGAAAGTCAAAAAATCAGCAGACAAGAAAGGCAGAAAGTCTTCATCAGTCTCATCAGCACATCGATGGTCTCTAAAGGATTCAGAACCGAATAGGTTTCTCAGAAGTGGGAAGATCCTAGCCCTTAGTGTCTGGTAAGAACAAGCAGACGTTTAAGGCAGCTTGAAAAGAGATATTAGTCAAAGTACCAGAGTACACCATGTAGTTTGTTCACTTGACATATATTTTTCCAATTGCTTCTAAGTTTTAAGAGTATGGTGAGAGGCACCACAAGTGCGAGACCAGTGAGAGACCAGATGGTGTAGTCTGGGAAGAGGGGTTTACTCTGGGGTACTCCATAAAAGGTAACAAATCTTGGTGCATCATCACAGCTGGTGCCACCAGACTGTGGGGGTTGCTGTAGTCTGGGGACATACCTTCCATTAACCCCATGATTGGCAAGTCTAGACAGAGGAGAAGTGAAACTCCATAGACATCTCCAAGCTGTGAAGCCCTTCCCCTCAGAAAGATCTGTGCCTTGCTGCCCATGGGGCACGGCTGTTGGCTGAGCAGGAGCTCATCTGTGGATGTGCATGCTGGTATTGACCCAACCCTTGTGACCTTGGTAGGCTATGGCTGAAATTGCTCTGCCTGGCCATAAGCTACATACACTTGGTGGGGACTCGGATCCAAAGTCACCTAGTGTTTGGACTCAAGGACTCATCTGTCAGCAGCGATGTCATGTTGAGGAGAAACCAAGGGAAACTATACCAGAGGGTGGTCCATAAGGGATAAGGGTGTTTGCACCCGTTGCTTGAGAAAACTAGATAGAAGTCTCACCCTGAGGAAAGGGTGAGAGCGATTGTTGTATCATGCACCTATGACTGAACTGTAAAGCACATGTTAAAGAGGCTCATTCATTGCTGTAGTGCAAAATCTGTGAAAGAAAAGTATTTCCTGATTCTGTGAAATCCAAGCATCTTCATCTGCATTGCTTCCTCCAGGAAGAGGCTTTCTTTGACAAGGATCACAAACTAGTTTGCATGTAAAACCAGAATTGGTTCTTTCCAGGAAGTATCGCTTTGATTATATTGCATTAATTACATATTAATGTGGTAACTAGGCATAAATTAAACTACAGTGTTGTTAAATTAGGCTGTTAGTATCATCTGATTCTACAGGGACACAGCCATCACTGTCAGTCAGGAAATGACTGCAAAAATTCAGCTCTGCTTATCAAAACAAATGCATGTAGCTTGTGTGAGCTTTATTTTAGAGTAGACTGTGAAGGTATTGGAAACATTCCAGTTATCAGAATTTGCTCCTGAAGTTATGTATAAGCTTATCCCATTAAGTAGGTGCGTATAGTCACGGTTGTCAAAGTGCTCCAAGAAATACTGTGCATCAAGATTGTGCTTCAGCATCATCATTTGCCAAAGTTAGATTTCTAAAGGTCTGAAGAACCACTCAAATGAAGAAAATGTATAATTACTATAACTCAGTAACATCTGAGGGCAAATACATAGAAATTCAGTAAAAAATGCAGTTTAAGAGTTTCAGATTTTTTATTATTATTATTCAAGTTCAAAAAGTTTTACTTTTTTGTATGCGGTTGTACATTTAGTCAGAACCTTGAGGTCTGTAGACCTGAGGTCTTTGTAGACATTTTCTAGTATGATGAAACAAGCTCTGGAAAGACCAGATAACCAAAGAATGTCTCTGTAATAAAGAAATCAAAGCTTGTCCAGTTCCTCAGTAAGAAAGAAGTCTATTTTCAGGTCCTTCAGAAGATTTGAGAGCAGACTTTTCTTCTTTTTAGGCAAGAGGAGCCAAGGATTTGTTTTCAACACTCCCTCCACATGTTTGAAAGAGCTCAGAACAGGTTGGACACAAGAATAGAAAAATCAGTAGTGGAATTTGTGGATTAAGTACTTATTTTTTCTTTCCTTTTCTGCATGACTTAGAAAAGAAGTTGCATCTACTCTGGTTTTCTCTTTTATAAAGTGAAGTATCTGCATCGTTTCAGGTCTTTTCCTAAAATAACTTTCAGTCCACTTGTGTTCCATATCCAAAATGCAAAAGACATGGTTGTACTACTTTCTACCCTAGTCTTCAGATATATTGCACATTAAAATTAGTTGTTTTGTAATCAAAGCAGCCATGCATCTAACATACTACATTTCCAGTGGAATGTACGTCTGATTGTATTCCTGGAGCATCTGAACTGTTCTTGAAAGGAAGAAGATTGTCAACTCTGGAAGCACAGGATGAAAATAATTACCAGAATAATGTGAAAGAGAATACCTTTAATTCAGTCCCATACCATGAGAGCTATCCTTTGAGGGAAATTAGACAGGTATTTTATCCAGAATTGAAAACCCCCACAAGCAAAAATGAAAACTCATACCTTTGCAATTAACTGAATTATAACTGGAAACATTCATGAGCAAAGTCTTACACTGGACTGATTAATTTCCTGCATGGAAGAACAGAAGTTATTTATCTACAGCCTCATCTACAGCCTGTTTGTGAACTCGACTACTTGTCTGGGGAAGGCGATCGGACCTACAGTTGACAGACCGATCCAATACTGATTTGATATCTCCTGCCCCCGCCACCACCACCACACTGCCAGTGCTGCACAGCAAAGGAATGCAAGTCTTGTGGCTCAGAGCTTTCCTTTTGGGTCACTTCAGTGTGCTATTAATGATGAGCAGCTCTGATCAAGCTTAGCCATCATGCATGCTGGGATCACTCAGTAAATACACTACTTGAATAGTTTCATATGAGGAATGTGAGCAACTGGAAAAACATCTATAGTCTTGAAACATTGTGTTGCATCTTTTTTTCCCTCTCTCCCCAGTCATGTTCCTGTCCATGTTTCATAAGGACTTTTTTTTGCTTCCTATCTGTCTCTTTCTCATTATGAACATCATTTATTGGTCCTTGTTTCTCAGACTCCATGTTGACTTTTGTGCCTGTTCACATATGCATTTCCATTTTCTCCTTTTCTCAGTGTTACCCTCTAACATATCCTGCATCTTCTTTAGTAACAATAGTTATTTCGAAAGATCTTCCTGCTATTGTAGGGTGCCAGGATGCTTTTCCTGATGAAGGAAGTTGAACTGAATTAATCAATTTCCTACTGCAATTTATTGTGATACTATTTTTTATGATGATACTATTTTTTATGAACTATATAAAAATTGGAGGAAACTGTAAGGTCCTTTGTGATAGCCTCCCTCCACCCATTAGATACTGTTTGTGGTCTTGCCTGTTATTTTATCCAGTTTCTTTTCAGCTTTTCTTTAACAAAACTCCCATTCACATGTGTTTGATGAATTTGCGTAGGTCAAAATATGTCCAAGTAGTGTCCCTCTTCAGCAAAAATGGAATACAACTTTTATCTCCTCATAAAATTGTTACTATCTTTGACAGCAAAAGCCAAGTGAAAAATATATCTAGTACTGTTTTGCAGATTCAGTCCTTACCTGAAGTCGTCTTTGTTCTTGAGTATGAAATGAATAAAAGGATATATTGAAAAGAAATCTGTTGTTATTGTTGATGATAAATATCTTAATGTGAGACATACGTACTAAGATATTTCTAAGTGGACATCTGGACATCTTCTGTGTTGTGATCATAGCAATTGATGTTGATTGGGAAATTTACTTAGGTTTTGAAATCTGGAAAAATGGTGCTCATTATCAGCCTTATTGTAATATATTTAATGTCAAGGACCAGGTGGCAACTATTATAGCATTTTATTTTGCAGTCTCACCAGGCATTCACTTTGTAGTAGATGTATTCAGCAATATTACTAAATTCTGTTATGTTCCCTGGGCTTAGCTCTAATTTATATAAAGGACCAAATGGAACTGCACTTAAAAAGAAAGGCGCAATTGCCTCTTAAAACAATGAAAATGTGTGTGCTTGGCTTGTAAAAGTTCACTTCTATTTCAAGTGGCATTTTTATCTGTAATACCATTAAGATATGGAGAAGCTGGAGGCTTATTACACTGTTGGCCTTTATGAAAGTAAGATTAGTGCCCCTTGCTTTTAAGTTGGCATCTTTACTGAACTGATCTCCCCTGCCTCTCTGATTGCATCTTTGATGAGCTGTCATCTTGCAGAAAGGCTATGGCTATATCTTCAAGACTTAAAATGAGAGGCCTAATTCAGCTTGTGTCTAAGTTGTGTATATAGATAAGGTCATTATGCAATCAAGTGGTGTGGAGTAGTCTGAGAGCTGGTTGTGTCTCCAAAATTAGGTGTTTATTTGGTTTTTGTGTATGTGTAAATGACTGGAGTTTTGAAGACACTGACTAAACTCACAAAAAATCAGAGGGCTACAAGCACCTTGTGAATAAGCTGAAGATTGTCTTTCTTTGCAAACTTCATCCAAGATACCTAACATTATATACCTGAAAAAGAATCAGGGAAGTGGCAAGGGATATTTTGGTAAATGAAGGTGTGACAAGATGAAATTTTGCTGGTACCATCATGACTCTCGTGGTCACATGCAGCATGCTGGAGGACCTCTTGGTCCTGTAGCATAGATGCTTGCTTAGCCTTGATGGTACTCTGAAACCCCATTTTTGGGCTTAAAATCCTGATTCTGATGAAATCCCAACAGAATTCCAAGCCTTCCTCATCGAGGAAAAGGTCTGGACACCAAAGAGCTTTATTAATTAAAAAGCTAGCACATTTTTGCAAACTTCTCTTTGTTCCACAGGTACAAGAAGATATTTGTAACAACACAGTGTGATCAGGCACACTTCATAAAGTTCCAGGACATTTTTCATCGTTTTTCTAGTATAGCTGTTTTGCACTAGACAAAGCTTTTTTTTTTTTTTTTTTTTTTTTCATTCTACAGTGCAAGCCTTCCACTTGGCTAAAAGCTGCCTTCTTCAATAGGTAGCTGGTTTATTATGTTTAGACTTAAAAAAATACTTTTTGGACATTCTTACAGGTAGATACGGGATCAAAACAAGCAAATTAGAGTAGGAACGAATGTTCCAGCACTAAAGCTTTATTTTAATGTAATGAAATCCTATCATCGGGTAAAGGAATGCCCAGGACTGATCTGAAAAGTAGTTTAAAACTCATGCATCATCACTGCCATTTCTCAAGTGATTACTACATGAAAAGGGATATAAGAATAAATTTGCATTAGTTTTTGTGCTCTCCAAGCAGGAACTGGTTATATGAACAGACCCTTGGGGAACTAGTAATTGGCTTGGGGGCTTGAGTAACAACATCTTTTTCTAGTACAGCTGCTGTTTCATCTTTAGATAAGATAAGGGTTAAGAATACAAATTACCTAATAAAAAACAAAGTCTTTTCTGCTAAAATTGTTTTACTTGGCTCTGTCACAAGGGAAGGTAGAAGTGCTTGGGATCCTATTACGAGAAAATTCTTCACCATTCTACAACGCATCTCTATATGTCTCCGCAACTCATGCCTAGAACTAAATATAAATATGTCCAATCCTCCTTGCTCAGTCAGATCTAAGGTCTACCTATATCAATATTTTTCTTTATAAAAGTAATGAGTAGCTGATATTTGGGAGGAATTTTAGGAATTAGACCTCCACCCTAGGGTAATAAATTTCTAGTTTCTATGGCATACCAATATGAGGATTACCTGAGTCAGACAATGCTGCTGGATTTGTGTTTCATGTTGTTGTGTTTCAAAGCCATCAATTACTTTGCTCCCAGTTATTTTTTCCAGCTGCTGCTTATATGTGTTGCCTCAAAAACATTCTGTGGCACTAAGTTCTACAATATAGCTCACATGAAAAAATATATTCCTCAACCTTAAATACATGACTTAACAACCTGATAAAAAGGTCATTGCTTGCTTCCTGCTTCTCATATTATGAGCAGTAGTAAGTTATGATATTGTAGGCAATCAATGCTCCAATTGTGACTTTAGACCCATGTCATACTCCTTCTCTGTTCACTTTTTTCCAGGAAAAGGAATCCCAAAATATTTGCTTTCTTCTGATAAGAGGTTATCCCATGCAGCACTGATCTGTTGTATTTTTTCTCTCTGTTGTTGTTCATTAAGTCCTTCTTTTAGAAGTGGAATCTTTTGCTTACCATCTCTGCATGTCACTTGATTAACAGCTTTGAGTTTTCAATGAAAAGGAGGTACAGGAATGATCAGTAGCAGTACTAAATTCTTCCTGAATTTGATTTTTTTTGGAGCATCTACCTGAGG
>JAUBNY010000190.1:211562-231862 GCA_032275445.1 Crypturellus soui
GTCTTCCATTAGGAAAGTGTCATGTCCCCTCAACGGGTAGTACTGCATCCTGCTGTTCCTGGCCACTGCATTTCCCTGATATACTCTTGATATCCAATAAAAAGGTCAATCTCTTTTTGAATCTTGTTGGATTTACTTGTTTCCTATGTCAATAAGTTCCAAAGCTTACAGTTAATAAATGGAAAACTGACTTCTAGAATCAATTTTGAATCCACGGCTTTTTAATATCACTATGTGTTTGTTTGTTTGCTTGTATTGTGAGACAGGAAGAAGAAAAAAATATAATCTGTTCTCTCCTTGCTTTTTTAAAAATTGAATTTTTATAATGTCCCCTCCTTCTTTTTCTGAAGTGATTAGTCCTAATTTCTCCCACTCTTTTCATGGGCAAACACTTCCTATCCACTGATTGTACTTTCCAACGTCCTTAGAACTACCCTAAGTTCTGCAGTGCTCCTTTGGAGATAGGTCATCAGAACTGCACACTCCGGATGAGGTCATGTGGTTAATTATAGAGAGGCATTATATGCCAGCATAATTACCCTATTAGTTCTCATGTAACCCAACTTCTCATTAGCCTCCCAGCTGCAGTTACCTATCAAGCAAGCTATAGTGATTTCAAGACCTGCTGTAGGAGTAGCTTCCATAAATTTAGAAGGCTCTGAGATGCGAGAGACTTGAACTTTCCCTTCCAGTGTGAAGTGTAATAATATTTATTATGTTGTTGAGTAAAATGTCTGAATTAGGGTTCTCCAAAGTTTCTCTCGCCTTCTCTGACCTCTAACTTAAATAACTTAGTGTTGTCTGCAAATTTTAGTAAGCAGGTTCACTACAAGCCTAGTTCTTTTCAGATATACATTAAATAATAAATTTACTTATATTAAATAATTTAATAAATGGATAAATTGATTGAATAATGAAATATTGATTTTTAAAATTTGATTAAATAATAAAAATTTGGCTGTGAAAATGTGTGCTGTGATTTTATTTTTGTTTGAACATTTAATTGCTTTTTGACCTTCTCTTTAAGACTGTGTTGTTGTCATCTCAAGATTATTTTGTTTCTTGTGTAGACTCTTATTCAGGATATAATCGAACTTTGGACAAGTTTTATTAAATTATGTTAACCAGTTCTTCACCCATCTTATTACAGATATGTTCCAAGACTAAACATGGTTTTACTTTGCAGAAATTATGCTAGTTATACTCCATCACATGATTTCTAGATGCTTTTGTATTCTTCTTTGGTAAATGTCATTTCAACTAATTTTCTAAATACAAAACTAGGTCTTAATTATCTAAAAATTTGTATGACATCTTTTTAATGATGTCTGTGAACTACAACTTAGTATGAACTAGATCATTTCTTAGAATCATCTCTGAGCATCTAAGAATGCTACTGAAAATATAACAAAATTTAAATTTTCCTGGAGAATATATCTTTATTTCACAATACAATAACACTAATTAGATCAAAGGGAGTACAGTGGCAGTAAGGCTGTCCTGCTTCCAGTACTTTAGCTAGCTCAGGTCTCATTCTCTCTGATACTGCTCAGAATAGTCATTTCCTGAAATATCCATTGCTTCCAATGCTGTTATTTTTTTCCTGAAGGGGAAAACATGGACAGATAATGCATTTTCTTCAAAATTGTAGGTACATTTTCCTAGCAGAATAATGACTTGTTGTTGTATTATATCAAAGGTCCGTCTAGCTCAATAGCTGTGAGTATGGTCAATAGAAGATATCTAAGATAAAATAAAAAAAAAAAAGAACAAGCCTATAGTGATACTGCTCCAGAATCCTCTTCAGCCTTCAACAACTTGTATTTAGGGATTTCTTTGTTTAGATGAAGTGGTTATATATTTAATGACCCTTGCTGGATTATTTTCTGTGAGTATTGTTCAGCCAATCCATATAACTTTTAGCATCCACATCATTCTTACTAGCTTGAGATTCCTTGAATAACAATCTGCTCGCTTTACTAAGGACTCAGATGCGTGGAGGATGCGACTTTTCTAAGTGCGGACTCAGCTAAGGTAACTATAATAGCTGACCCTATACACCCTGTTAGATTGCCTCAGTCATGAAATATTCTGTCTTTAATGGGTGGAGAATGTCTGTTGTCAACAGCAGTTCTAGGTCTGTCGATATATTGTAACTTCTTAAATTACTCAGTCTTGACTTTGTTCCTGACACCTGTATGACTAGCTTAAAACACTTTAAGCGCTTCTATTTTATGTATTTGAACCATTTTACTTATGTTTTAAATGGCTTAGTGAAAGAAGTAGGTTTTAGGATTTACAGTGGAGTTCTTCCCTGTAAGAGGGGTTGCATCTGCTGCTGTTAACGTTTGCACTTGGTATCAAAAGAATCAGTCCATTAGGCAACTAGTCTTCTGCAAAATAAATAATATTATAAGATATTATGATTTCACCATCATTAGAGTCAATATATGTGCAGAGATGCTAAAACTTTTTAGCATCAGTGTGCCTATATTTCTTCTGCCTAGTTTAGTTCCAGAGATGGGTAGTCTACAATATATACTGCCCCACATAATGATTTTAGCTAAGAAGGCAGAGATGTCTAATTTCAATGTTATACTGTAATAATCTCCTATATAATTTCACTGCAAAGAATTTTTGCAGTTTTGTATTTCACATTTCCCTTGATTAGTGAAACTTCCACTGGCACTTTTGGGGGTGTCAAGAATATTGCCTTTAAGATATCATAATTACTTTTCAGTTGTGCAACAAGAGTTTTCCTTGGCTTCAAAGTTTTGTTAAGCTTCTCTCTTGCCTTTACTTCTTAAGTAGACAATAAAACATCATTAGCTTTGACGTGTCCTATCAAATACAAATGTTTTCTAAAAGTTTTATATTTTTTTTCCAGTACTGTTAAGTTATGAAGGCATTTTGAAGTCCTAATCAGCAATGGAGGAAGCGGATAGGGAAGCAGTTGCAACAGCTGGTCAGAGAGTAGCTGGAATGCTTCAGCGGCCTGATCAGCTGGAGAAAGTGGAGCAGTATCGCAGGAGAGAGGCTCGTAAGAAGGCTTCAGTAGAAACTCGACTCGAGGTACAAACTTTGATAAGCTTGAGTGTCCGCAATTTCACCTGTATGTTTTCATCCAGATAGTTTGAAAGCATGGACGTTTTTGCTCTTTGTCTCTGCCAAGCCTTCCGTACTCTTGATTCTAATGCAAGCTAATGATCTGTGTCGTACTGAAAACTTAACAAGTATCAAGCATTTCCTATATTTTCTACAGTTTATCAGTAAACAACTCCCCTTGTCCTTTACAACCTGTCAAGTAACAAATCTTCATTTTAGTGGCTGAATACCAAATCGAGGATTGTTTCTAAAAAGGGTCATTGCACTGCAAATGCAATTGATCTGACCTGTACTTGGGCTGATACCCAGATTGAGGGCTAGAACATCAGAATAAGGTATGATGTAAAAGAGGTCATATTTTAAGTTAATATTTCTAAAAATTGCCCTGACTTTTGCTGAAGAAAATAACAAAAGCAAACATTTAGTTTAAAATATATTATCTCATAATAAATATTGGTAGTTTATACATAAAATAAAGAAGAAAGTATTTATTTAATCTAGGCCATTTACTTCAGAAAAATGTTTTACTTTTGATTGTAAAAATCCTTCTTACCTATTTGTCTGGCCCAGAGGCTAAAACTTAATTCAGATGTGCACTAGAGTTGTGCTGCAGACCTGAAGGCAAACCATTTCACTTCTTTTTCCCTGCAATTTGAAATCAACAAATTGCAAAGCTGCTACTTAAGGAATCTTCACTTGTGGATTGCTGCAAGGTGTCAGTGCGTAAAGATTCTCATAAAAATTAAATAGTAATTATCATTGTGGACAGCACAAGTTGAAAAGTGCTCTACACTTCATGGCACCGGTTAAAGAAAGCAAACTGGGTAAGATGGATAATGAGCAGGATGTAAAGCACACAAGTATCCCATTGGAAATCAATGGAACATTCTCTGCAGGTTCGATCACAAAAAGGATAAAGAAATAGAGGGTGTTCAGAAACAAACTATGAGAATTATTTTGGTATATGGCATATAGAAAGCTGTCTGATGAAGAGATTTTGAGATCAAAATTGAATAATTTGGGAAGATGATTCATATAACCTACAGATTATTTCCTCTATAAACATAATAGATACACAGGTATATGCACATATACTCACAAACACATGGGAGTAGGTGAGTCCTGATAAGACGAAAATAACTTTTTCTAACTCTTTCCATTTGCCCGATGAGCTGTCTGTCTTTCTTCCTGTCATTTTATATGTGGCATCTGGAGGAGGTGGACATTAGAGGCTGCAGGTTTGCTAAGAATTTATTTTCAAATTTCAATACCTATAAAAAGAGCTGTGAATTGTCTGAGGTACATATTAAATATGTGCTTTTTGACCTCATCATCACAAGATAACTGAGGTCAGAAGCTTAACAGGATACTGAATAAAGTACCATTGCTGATGGTATTCTCATTCTAAATGAATGTTTAAACAGATAAAATATGTTACACAATCAAATTCAAAATTTAATTCCTTTAAGTTTGAAGATGAGCTCATATATTTCAGAGAAATATTTGCACAGATAAAAATATACTTTTTCCCCAAAACAGATTTTTCTCCTTAACTGATTACTGGCGAATTTCAGAATCTTCCCCTAAAATAGTAGGTACACCTTACTATCAGAACTCTTTGGGTTCTCAATAAGCCTCTCAATAAGTCATTCTTGCACCAGCACAGCTATCTTTGCTTAAAAAAAAAGGATGTATTTTACCATTTCTCTTAACAATATCAATTTATAAATGTAACTGTAAATTTCATGTAACATGCGAAAATTCCCATAGCCATTCACCAGCAGTCTTATTTCAGTTAAAGGTACAGAGTGTTTTAGTAGAACAATACAATTAAAATGTATTCTTTTCTGTGTTCTCAAAAGCAAATTTTAGAAATCCTTTTCCTGTTGTGTTTTAGCTTTTCTCATGTATACAAATTTGTCTGGCCCAAATTCATCTCTGCAACCTCTTCTATTAATCCCACATTCTCTTTCTGACCCATGAAACATGTATATTTATATAAAACAAATGCCTTGTTTGCAGTGCAGAAAGACTAGAATGTATCCTGGGGCATTTCTTGTATATTAATTATAGCCCTGTTTGATTTTCAGGAACAAATGTTTTGGAGACCTGCCTGTGGAAAGCAACACTGTTGAAAGAATTTCTATTGAAAATACTTCACGTTAAATAATGCATATGCATGCCTTCCAAACAGAAAATAGAATAGCAGATGAAGAAAAGGGATCTAGACATAATATTCCTGAAGAAGAAAGAGAGAAATAAGCAAGCCAGATACCTGAGGTATCTTTCGTGACATCACAGGGGTTGGATAGATATAAAACATGTATACGTAATCATACAGGCATACACATTTCCAATTGTTTTATACTTTTGGTAAAAAAAAACTTGTAAAAATCCCCTGCAGAAAAATTTCAAGCCCATCTTATGCATATATTTTAGGGCTTGGTTATATACTAAATATTTTCCAGAGCAGCCTCCCATTTTTATATCTATCTGCCTCAGATTTTCAGTGTGCTATTTGTATCTGATTGCAAAGAAAAACCCTTGAATATTCTTATCTGTAGGAAAAGAAGGTGAAAGTTGCAGAATCTCAGAAGCAGATGGAGAACCCACTTTTATGAAGGATCACAGGCAGGCTGATAAGAGATAGCTTGTCTTGCTATATAAAGCTTTTTGAGAAGAGCTTGCAAAAACTATTGGTTTGTCACTTACTACGTGGGAGTTATGAATGGCGCAGCATAGTTAAACATGAGAAATATTCAGATTCACAACTTTCCAAAGTTGCTAGTAAAATGATGAACGAATTAATCATCTAACCAGGCTGAGTAGGAAATGTTGTCCGTTGTAGTGTTGTCCATTACAACCACTGCTCAGGTATTCCTCTGCTTTGATGGTACACTGTCTCTTCAGGTAATAGTTGCCCTGTTTACCAGGGAATTTGTACAATTTGAAGTACTAAACCTATCAAATCCATTTAAACTCTCTCTTCACTGCTGTGCGATCTCTGATATCATATGTGAGCAAATGGCATCACCCTGCCTGGTGAGCACAGTTCAAAAAAGGATTACTGACAGCATGCCACAGGTTCTTCCCCAAAATCCTGGGTGCTTTATGCTCCACTCATGCCTGTACAGCACTGCCCAAGTTCTATATAGTGTGAGTCCTAAATTTCATCCACCAGGATCAAAATGGCATGGAAAATTCTCTCTTCCAAGTTTTCTTTAAAACCAAGGCTTTGGTCAAACAGCCTTTGGCCAAACAACCAAAGTGGTTCTGATGCTGTTACTCACTGAAGTAGATTATTGCATGATGTACAAAGTTCTTTGGAGACTTCAGTAAAATACTTGTGGAATGCAGTAGTCCTGGATACAAACAAGAGTCTCTATTACCAACTGATAATGAGTAAAGAGGGTGACTTCAATTTTAATTAAATCAATGGGAGTGTTCTCATTTGCTTCACTAGGTACTTTTCTATTTTTACAAGCTTTCTCATAGTCAATTTTAAAATTTGTTTCTCTCTGGTGAGACAAAAGCACATCCTGTACTGTCATTACAGAGCATTTGTCCCTAGTATTCTTTGAATCAAAAAGAATTTTCAAGGCAATAAAAGTCTTTGTGCCGTTTTATAGGATGTCATGTTTACAGGGTTTGGCACTTGTTTGGTCATTTGTGTGCCACTCAGATTATGAAACAGACACACACAGTGTGACATGCAAATAATAAAGAGAGGCTTCCTAAGCTATGAAATGGGTAATAAAATGCTCAGTCTCTCTAAATAAAAATCATCCCCATTCCTAACTGTAAAAGAAGAGAAAAAAAAGTCACTTTGTTGCATGGACTACATAAGGTAAAGGATGCAGTACCTCCACCCCCTAGAGAATGAGATCTTAGGAACTGACAGAGCTTGTGGCTTGCCACAACTTCAGACTATCTATCTCAGTTACATGATAGTTTTTCTAACGATTGAAAAAGCCTTAGAACTGGCTCGTTAAAATGCACACAAATATTCAAACAGAACCTTCACCTCGTAGAGCTTTCTCTTTAAAATGCAAATGCTTTGCTGCTTTTGAGGTTAGCAGTAGAAAAACAAAACCCTTGAACATTTTTAATAAGGATCGACATTATCTGAAAGTGATTGGGAGATGTGATACTCACAAAGAATTGCATGGTTTGAATATATGCTGTGTATGTATTGCTCTATATAGGTTATATACATTTCTGTCAGCAATTATATGTATTGGCTTCTAAAATAATACTGCAAATCAAACTTGAAGAGGAACTCATTTATTGGCTTTTAGGGCCATACTGTGAAATATTGTGAAATGTCTTGAATTCTATCAGGCCATGCATGCAACTTCTGACTACAGAACAACATCTTGACCAATTTGAGTAACATTAAAAAAAAATGCTGTATTGCCACAGCCAACAGTTTCTCCATTGCAGGTTGCCCAGCAAATTCTTTTGCTTTAAATATTTGGCATATATTAGGCCTTTGTAAATAATAGGAAAGCATATGGAGAATTGACTTAAATTCCACAACGAGTTTAATCTGGCATCTGTTTGTACTGCTGCTGAAAAGGACATTTCCTTTTTTCTATGGAGCCAATCTTATTGTGGCCACTTGGTGAACTGATTAAAGTGATGCAATGTGAAATTGATGAGGGAAACAAAATAAAAAAAATAAGTAAAGAAAGAGGATTTTACTGTGTGGCTGTATGAGTGCCAGTCCTGATGCAAGGGAGCACATGGAAGAAGCTGAGGGACACGTGGGCAGCGAGTAATGATTTGGGTGCCAGTTCAGGTTGGATTTAAACTGTGAAATGTGCTGTTCCCTTTGTTTGTGGATTTTTTTGCTTGTGACCTATCAGGTGATGCGTTATGTAATTTTCATTAATTGATGTGATTTCTGGCTATGTCACTTTTGTTTCACAGCAAAATATATGTATAATTTCACAGTCTCGAGAAGGGGAGGGTCTGCAGAAACACAACTATCAGATGTGAATCTTCATGAAAACTACATGTTCTGATATATTTGGGACTCTAATCTGAGAAAACACTATCCATGTCCACTGTGGTTATTCTTCTCAAAACAAACATAACTGATTTTTAGTACTAAGCCTGTATGAATTATAGGCTTCTTTCCTTGACAAATATTCCTTTTTTTTTAATCTCCTATCTGGAAAAAAAAAATAGTGTTCATGCTCTAAGTCCTAATCCCATTCCTCTCTCCAAATTTTGAGTTGTTTTTACTACCTGATTTTAGAGAAATATAATTCCAAAGACTCTGCAAATGTACTTTTCTATATATTTAACAGTACTGCCTTATCTTTCACCTTGATTTGTAAGAGAGAAGAAAAAGGTCTATTTATTTCCTCCATGTGAAAATTTCTTGTGAGTTAAATCATACAAGAATATCACTGTGGACAGAAAAAAAAAAGAAAAAGTTATGAAGGAGTCTCTGCTGCATGGGTGGAAGTTAAAGAATAGCATTTAATAGACTTGTTCCAAAATATAAGCTACACAAAAAGGATTTGCTGTGTTTTTCAAATGGCAGCTGTGGTCAGAGTTAACTTTATACGTACAGGAGCCACTGCATTATGAGAGCATCTTGTAGAAATACAGCATACAGGAGTGAATTTATGGCTTTCTATGAGAGAATGTTTCTTATGCTGTGCTTGCCAAGGTATGATCAATATAAGTTGTTTTTTTAAGTTGCCAATATAGTCAGTGAAATGATAATATTAAACTGATTAAAATAAATATTTTTTCCACAAAGCTTTTAAAAATGATGGTTAAGGCTATATCAGTTTCTTCTGTCAAAACATAGTATGCCAGATTTTCTCTGAATCTGGCATACTCATTTCTCTGTTTTTCTCTGAAGAACAAAAATGGCCTTATGGAAAAATAGAGCAGGTAGCACAATAAATCAATAGAGAATCATTGATACCTGAAAGTTGTGAGGTTAGAGCTGGAGGGAGTTCTTTATCAGTCAATTTTAATCAATATTTACTAACACACAAGCTTTAAAAATAAATAAATGATTCATGGCCACTGCACACTAACCAATTCTGCTGGAATAAATCTGTTCTATAGCTTCATCCAAACATAAAATTCTTTCTAATCTGAATTTTATTTTAATGTTTTAACTTCATGCTTCTAAGTTGCTCATTCTCCAGGGGGGGTGGAGCCACCATAGAAAAAAGTTGTCAGTATTTGCAGAGAATGATGAGAAGGAAAGTTGAGAAAGAATCGTCATCTACAGGAGAAGAAACATGCGGGGAGGAAAAGAGTAGGTTAAAATAGAATTGGAGAGTGAAGGAAAGGATACATGGGTATAAATAATGAGTAAAGGGGGAAAAAAATCAAGAAAGAATAGAGAAAGATGTGTTACCAAAGCCAGAGCAGAAAGCAGCCAGAAAGCCTCTGGTTATAGGGTTATAGGGTTAGCTGAACACCAGATTTGTGATCTGCTTTGACAAAGTGACTAAGATTACTTGTGTGCTAACAGATACTTCTGGAAAAACTACCATGGCTTTGTTTATATGCTATAAGAATAGGAACAGGAAATATCAGAGCTACTGAAACTGCTACTGTGTGCCTTTGCCACACAAGCTCTTCCTCAATGTCTACAGATGGATTGGTGTGTCTGAAAGTTTTGCTCCTGATCTCTGTGCAGAAGAACTCATAATCTAAACAGTAGTTGAGCTTTAGCTCTTCCCAGAGCTTGGATAAAGTAAATGTTTGATATTTCTCAAAGTCTTGCTTTCTTTACCTGTAAAAGTAAATATAGCAGTGCAAGGTAGGCTACTGTGGTACTGCAAGACTAAATTCTGTAGAGTGCTCTACAGTCCTCAAACAGAAGGTACCATGCAAAAGCAGCATAAGATCTTAAATGTAATTCCTTTGATGCATCTTTGGTTTTGGTGGTTTTGTGATTCTGGGGTTGGTGCAAAAAATCCACGCTTACCTCTATCTATGACCACATAGATATCTTCAGTACAACAGAAGTGATCTGCTGAAGTGTACTCCTAAGAAATGGTACAGGACATGAATGACATTGGGGACAGATTTCTTATGAAATGGGTTCGAGATGGGAGGCATTGCAGGGCTGTAATAGGTATTCATTGGTGATGCTATATAGAAAAGATTTCAGAGCTGATTGCATTTACTCTTACACATGCATATCCCTTCATCAAAACACTATTGATTAGGAAATAAATTTAAGTGCCCATAGTAGAACATTGATTTGGGCCCATAATTACATGTATTGCTTGCTTTTGTTTTTCAAATACAGTTTTCAGATTGCTCTGTATAGATGGGAGGGCTACAAGCATGGGAAGGAATTATCCACAACAACAAAAAAACCCTCACCTCTCAAAGTAGTTGTGATGATAGGTATTTTCTTTTCAGAAAAACAAGGAATTATTGAATACCTTAGTAACAGATGTTGCTGTTAATGAAATATTCCAGGGATCCGCAGCACATGCATTTTCATACAGTCACCTGCAAGGGATGCAAACTGAACAAGGGAATTTCACTTCAGAGTTATAAATATCTCATTCTACATAATAAACTGCAGTTTATTTCTATCTGTATAAAATCATCACACAATCACACAAAAATAAACAGAAGTAAAGCAAAACAGCCATAAATGCCTGGTCAGTAAGAAGAACTGGTGCTACAGCTCAACTAAGTAATCCAAAACTGCTGGCAGGTCAAGAAAAATTCTGTCAGAGCAAGGCTGATCTGCCTCTGTACTGAGGCCTTGCAAACTTAGTGGCCTATTACTAGCAATGGCATTACTGTTATGGGGCTATGTGGTTACATGTGCAACCTAATCATATTGTAAGGTGAAATTTAAGAGTATAAGGAGAACATAGAAGGAACATTGATTTAATAAATGAAATGTTTCAATATGTAGTTGCTCTTCTTGCTAACAGTAAATGTGAAAGCTTAAGTTGCTGCATGAGATTCTGACCTATCGTTATTATTGCAGCTGATTAACTCCTTACTTCAGGTTATAATCTTAGGACTCCCTGGATATAATTGAAGGGTTTGTTGTATGTGAGCACAGCTAAAGTGTTGTAGGTGAGACAGAAGTCAACCTATCTGTATTTCATGGCATCTAGATAGACAAATTGCACATCTCTGCACTTGACCTGGTTTTGCTTAATATCCTCCAAAAAGAGGATATTAAGCAAAAGCTCCATGAGCTTTACGGAACCAGAGAGCACTGGGAATGCAACAGAAATTAATCTGAGTCAGCTGAAAGGAATTTGAAACAGAATCTCGACAGTAAGATTCACTTCATCTCACTCTCCATAAACTCATTGGTACATGTGCTCATGATACCCTCACTTCCTCTGTAAGACTGAGTGATGTTTCTGTCAGGAAGCTGTTACCTCTGGGAGCTACTTGCATATAGCAATAGGAAATGTAAGTCAGTATTCCTGTGACATGGCTTGTTCACATGTGGTGGTGGGCTCATATCCTTTGTGGCTGTCAGCAAAGAATGGAACTACCTGTAAAAGGCCTGTGATATCAGCTATTCTTCTGTACCTTTCCTTTTGCCTCTCTCTTTGTGTGAATGCTTTGTGGTTCAAGGACATTCAATAATGAGAAAGTTTTCTATTAGAAATTATTCTTTCAAAATTGCAATACAGACAAATAGATGATAAATCACCTCCTTCATTTTCTTGTTCTTGTGTTGTTGTTTCTGTGATGTGCTGATTCTTCTCTATTCCAGAACATAAATGATTTTTTTCTAGATCTTGACCTTCATTCTTCTGTTTGCTTTGGGGATTTTCCTTAAACTTCTACCATCTATTCCAATTAGAAATCAGTTCTCTGCAACCACCTGCAATCTGTTCATGCAGCAGTGGCTCCACATCTACGGTATTTTCTTTCTATGTTATGTTATGTGCTTCAGTGCCATGTGTTGTGTCTTGGATACTGAGCAAGAAACTTAGTTTTCTACCTTGTGCTCCCTTAGTGGTTTCTGGTGTAGCATCTCTGCCCTCTTCTTTCTGGACTCCATATGCTGGATGAAGCTCATCAGCAGACCTGCAATGCACTGAGCAAGAAAGTCTCATTTTGGGAGCTTGAAGCAAAACAAAAACAGTTGGAGGAATGTGTCAAGCGAAGGCAGTTCCTTAACAGTACTTTATAGCAGTGAAACGAAGTCTAAATATGATGCATAAACTAAGCGTGATGTGTAGTCTTTTTAAAGTAAGACATTCATGCCAGGAGTTGAAATTTATCTCACAGATTATTCTCAAGAAGTATTAACTTTTATTCAGTCATATAAATGTATTTATGATACATTCATCACTACGAGAAATGCCAGAGCACTTCTTCTTATGCTTTACAATACTAATTTAATCTCTTGTGTAGGGTTAATGCATCCTTTCTCCAAAATAAGATGTGTTTAAAATAAGGAACTCCTTATTAGGGAATCCAAATGCCAAACTAGTACACAAGAGGCAGAGATAGGGTTGGGCTGCCAAGGAGCAACATAAGAGCATGGCTTGAATGTACAGGGCTAGAGTTAGGCAAAGCTACATCTCACTTGGAATTGAAAGTATTTAAAGATGCAAAGGGCAACAGAAAGGGTTTCTAAAAACACAACAAAAGTGACAGAAATTCAAGGGTAAACACTGGCCCAGTGCTGAGATTTTTTTTTTTTTTTTCCACTGGTGGTGTCTGTCCTCTGGATTACCCATTCCCAGGGCTTTCCAGCAGAGTCAGGAAGAAGGCATTTCTCACTGAAGAGAAAGAGGCAGTTTTAGAGCACAAGAGCCTTTTGGACATACACAAGTCTGTGGGATTACAGGGTGCTGAGGTAGGTGACCGATGTAGTTGAAAGGCTGCTCTCTATCATCCTTCAAAGGTCATGGTAACCAGAGGAGTTTCCTGGTAATTGGAAAAATATAACTGTTATACCCACCCTAAAGAAGAGGAAGATCAAGGTCACCTTTTCCCCAGTCCCTGGGCGGGGAGCAAACTCACCTTAAAGCCATTTCCAGGCGTGTGAAAGATACGATGATAGTAGGGAATAGCTAGCACGGATTCACCAAGGGAAAATCCTGCTTGACTAACCTGATAGTCTTTTATAATAAGATGAACAGCTCTGTGGGTAAGGGAAGAGCAGTAGGTACCTTGAATGTAGTAAGGCAGTAGTCTCCCATAGTTTTCCCTATAGCCAAACTGGTGAAATAAGATCTAGATAAGTGGGCAACAAGATGGATGGAACTGTCAGGCTCAAAAGGTTTTAATCAGTGGCACAAAGTTCTGCTGCTGGCCTTTTACCCATGGCATCCCTCAGGGATTGTTACTGTGTCCAATCCTGTTTAAAATCAGTGACCTGTATGGTTCTGCACTCTCGGAAGCTTTGTAATTTACGCCAAACTGGTGACCTATTGATATCCTGGGGGTAGGGCAACTACCTGAAAAGGGCCTCCTTAGGCCCGTAGGAAAAAAGAACTAACTGAAGTAAAGAAAAGCAAACACAAAGTCCTGGCCCTGGGGAAGAATAACTGAAGTAGCAGGATAGGCCAGGAGCTGAATAGACAGGAAGCAGCACTGTAGATAAGACCTTTGGAGTCCTGGTGGACAGCAAGTTGAACCTCAGTTGGCAAACTCAGCACACTCTTACAGCAAAGAAGGCCACTACATCCTGGCCTGCATTTCCACAAGTATAACGAGCGGGTTAAGGAATTTGGTTTTTCCTCATCTGTTTGGCACTTGTGAGACTGGGGCTCCTAAGTTATCATACATCAAGCAGTGACATCCTAGAGTGAGCCAAGCAGGTTGAGAGGGGTAGAGCACAGGGCCAATTTAAAGAATCTGTGGGAGCTGAACTCATTCCACCTGGAAAAGAGAAGGCTTCAGGGAGATTTTGTTGTCTACAACTACCTGCTGTGAGTGTGCAGGGAAGATGGAGACAGATTTGTCCCAGAGTTGCACCAGGTGGTATATGGAAATTTCTGACTTGGTATAAGGAAAATTACTGTCCCGGTGAGAGAGAAGTCAAAAGGCTGAAACAGGTTGCCCAGAGAAAGGCCCTTGGAGATACTCAAACCCAAGTGAACATGATCCTGAACAGCCAGCTATAATGAGACACACTTTGAGCAGGAGGTTGACCTGGATGGCCGCCTATGTCCCTTTCAAACAATATGAGTCTCTGTTTCTGAATCTGAAGTAATCTTTCCTTGCACATTTTAAAATGTGCAAACTGGAAAATGCATAGTCAAAATATATCCAAGATCTTTTACTTTTCTTTTTTTATTATTATTTTCTAAAGCTGAATTTAGCTGAATCATGATTTTCCAAAAGTAACTCTCCAAGGAAGAGCAGTTTGAGTATTTTATGGATAATTGCAACATCAGAAACTAGCACTGCAGTTTGGCGAAAGCTGACTGTAAAATAAGCAGGAGGGAAGTTGATGTAGTTGAAATCCCCAAGGAGCTGTAGCAGCAAGTTCTGGTCCAAACCTTAGAGCATAGAAGACATTCTCTTATTTCATTTCTCCTCTTGCAGACACCACTGTCATCTTTTCTCCACCTGATGTTGTGGGGGAGGAGAGGAAAGCAATAGTTACCAAGGTTCCCTATTTCTAAATCACAACAGAACTTTTTCAGCACATTTTCTCCCCTCTCCTACTTTTGTAGACCATGCCAAGAAGAATCTCTTAGATATAAAAGTAAAATGTGGATTGAAGAACCTGCAGAAAGATACGATCTGTTACTAAGGTTGATTGCTCAGTTTCTGAGCCAAGTTGGGGATAAGAAGACAACCTGTTTGGCTCATCTTATAGTTCACTTTTTGCTTGATTCTGGTAAAATTATGAATCATTATTTACTCGTGGAATTTACGATTCACCTGAAGGTGCTGAAGGCAGCCTCTTGAGAACTGTTGCCTTTACTTACTTGTTGCTTATTCATGTTTATTTTAATCATCTTGTATCATTATCATCTTGTATCAATTCATCTTGTATGGTGTAGCAAAAATGGCAGCAAGAGATTCATGCACTTTGGCAAATATCCAGCCCTGTTTAATGTCAGTGAAGTGAGGTATTCAGGGAGGAGTAGAGTCCTTATGTATGGAGGCCAAGCATATAGAGGTCAAGGTCAAAAAGGGATTGGGAGGGTAGGCATGCAAGGTCTGGGCAGAATTCTCCCCGGGCAGCGTCACACGCAGTGGCCATGCTGAGCACAACAAGCGTCTGGGCATGCCTACAGGTCTGGATCTCGTGATCCTGTACAAAATGTTACCTGTAAACAAATAACAAAATCCTAGAAGTAACAAAATTAAGGTTATGTTGCAACTCCAGGGCCGTTCAGTTGTAGATTTGTGTTTGTGTGATTACACGCTGTAATGCAGCTTGCACTTACATGTGTGCAAGAACTTAGAGGATGTTAAATGTTTTAAATTCATAGCAGCATTGATTCTTTGATGTACTTTTTCATCTACGTCAATTTTGGCGTGATGGTGAGCCTGACTTGCAGGAGGTTTTGTGTGGTATGTTCTTATAAAGTCCCCATTTATTTTGGTAGGAAACACTATTTTTCAAAATATGGTCTTTCTATCAATTGTCTATAAGTCCTCCTCCTTTCTGCATTTGATTTTGTAACATTTTTCTTACTGAATATTTATTTTAAAATATTTTTTGAAGTTAAGTTATGGAAATTACGATGGTGTTCCTTAGTGAAATATATATGCAGTGGGTAGGCCTGAAGTATGTTCTGTTTTCACAGTTTTTATTTACTCTAGACATATTTTGTCCAAAACACTAAATTTCTGCTCTTGACTATTAGTAGTTTGGATCCTAACTGCTCACTGATACTGGTGGGCTCCATCAGCTTTTTAGTTTATTCTATCAGTAGAATATTTCCATTTCCTTGTTTGAACATGTCCTAGTGGCAGAGTATGCTCATATTTCTGCAGGAGCTGAGCTTAATGTCTCTTTTCTCTTAGTCTGGTATTCTGAACTCATGCCTTCTCTTTGGAGACATGTGCTTCGTGCACCTTACCCCTTTCCTCATAACCAGGGCCTGAAAAGGGACATTGGGGATGGTGCCAAAATTGTTTTGACTTGGAAGCTTCTACATTAGATCTGTGTGTATTGATATTGCTTGTACCTGAAGATACTCCTTGAGAATCAGGCGCTTCCCTAGTAATGCATAATGCAAACTTATTACTGCAAAGTATAGTCCAGACAGAGCGTTTTCATTAAGGGTTAGCATTTTGAAGATGATGAGATAATCCGCAGTTTCTTGGGATGAGATTCTCCCTCCAATGCTACCTTCAGTTTGAGAAGTGAGTCACGATGTACACAATTCTGTGTGTGGTAATGCGTGCTCCATCCACGTTCAGAAAACAGATGACAAAAATCTTAGAGATCAGTATGGGTGTCCTGTGAGATAAACTGTGAGGAGGAATGAAGCAGACCCAGCATTAGGAAGATGCAGTATGCAGGGCAATTCACAGACAGATGGGATGGAGTGGGTCACTGCAGCCTACTGTGAGTTAAGTTAAGGCAGTGTTGTAGGAGGATGCGGAGGGGGAAGGATGCCCAAAAGCCAGTTCAGCAGATGGAGTGCTTAAGTCAGCAGAGACTCTTCCTGGGTAAAAGCAAGTACAAGAAAAAAGAGATCAGAGCTGACAAACAAAATACGTTAGCACCAACGCCGTTCCACACATATGTCTACTATTTCTGTTTTTTTTTTTTTTTTTTTTTAAGGATTTGGCTAAGCCTGCAAGGGCGTTAAGCAAACTGAGAATGGTTCTTAGGGTAAATATCGAGCTCGAAGCTTAGCAAAAAACCAGTATTGTCGGTAGCTGTGTTCCTTGTGCTGTCTAATAGGCTGCGTTATCTATTTTCCTCAGCACCCCCAGGCTTTAAAACTGCTTCAACGCTATCATAATGGGTTGCAGTATATCAAAACAAGGAATACATCAAGATTTCTTTTGGGGTTTTTGATTTTTTTTTCCTTTAACAAGCCTCTCCTCATTGCTTGACAATGTCATTCTAGTCAAAGATCTTCTATAATTAAAGAGCAAAACTGTCCAACTAATTATAAGTTTTCTTTTGCCCTAAGCATTGCTTCGGGCATAGAAACAGGGTGTTTAAGGCAAACTGCACAGCAGGAGGAGCAATTGAATTATTTAAAATAGTTGTCTATTTTCTAAACTATGTTCAGTGTGAAAAATAAATAGTAACATCAGGAATAATTGAAAACCAATAGGCAATTTTCCTTAGCAAAGTTAAGAAAGAAAAAGTTAAAAAAAAAAAATCCCATCGAATTTGCATTGGTTAAGGGAGATTTTGTCAAAGTCACTTACTAGCATTCCTCTAGGGTTTCTAGCCTTGATTATGTAACTGCTGCACATGCATGATTGCCACCAGCAGTGGCTTTCATGTGAACTTTCTTTAAAAAAAAAATAAAAAAACTACAGTAATGTCCATGTTAAGGTGCTTCACATTCAAAGGGTCTTGCCTGCAGTAGGAATCCTTGGGCTCATTCTTGCTTTTTGCTGATTGAGGGAGAAAAGAAACTTGTCTAATTAGCTGCATCTCATCCCAGATTCCCTCTTGCAAATCTCCTATGTCTGGAAATGAGGTGTTCCTGCTCCCTCTGCAGGGGCTAAGCAGGCTGCAGTCAGGAAACAGCTTTTGCGTTCCTGAAAACCAGATGAATGCAGAATTCCCACCATAACTGTCCTCTTCTGTGTGACACTAAAAAATGTTCTCACTTAAATGCTGGGGGCAAGCACTGTTTTGGATCTTTCATAACTGCCTTTGTCCTCCACCCCCATCCTGCCTTTTTTTGCTTTGTTTTGTTTCCAATGTGAAAATCGTAAAAAAAGGGAGTCAGGTTAGGTTATTTTGCGGGTGCACTGACTGAGTTTTCTGATTTGCAAGGCTGGCTTTCAGGATATTGGTTTGTTTTCTTAGAAAGCAGCAACTTACTGTGTTGCACTGGAGGAACGTCAGAGCTGCTTGTTTTTTATATCTGCATAGATCACTGGGCACAATGTGTCGGAGCTTGAGTGGGGATAAATTATCAAAGGAGAGTTGCAGCAATGCTGAAAAGAGAGAGAGCGGTAGATATTCATTTCACAAGGGTGCTTTCTACAATCTAGTGTTCCTTCTAGTGAATCCTGTTACTAATAGGTTGTGTTACTGCATTTACTAACAATTTTGACATTTCATGTTGTCTGTCTTTACATCCAAAACTTATTTGTCTCCATCAATCCAAGTACTTGTAAACCCCTTATCAGGGTTTACATTCCTCTTTATAGAGATTATCATCTTTTTTTCTGTCACTTGAATTCTTTGAGCATCTGATGCTGTACTTACTCTTAAGTTTTGCATGAGAAAAGAGTTCCTGATTATGATGTCAATGTAGTATTCTAAAAATATTGGCTAAAAATGTATCTTATCTTAGCTGTGAGGATGGGAAGAGGAAGTGCATTTTTTTTAGTATAAGTTGGAAAGAAGAAGAGGTTTTCAGATGGAATGTGAAAAGATGCCCGTCTCCTAAGGGAAAATTTATCTGGAAAATGGAGATTTTCAACTGATCTTTAAATAATGTTCCACAATGATTTGAACGCAAATTGGTGGAATCTTGTCAATAAATTCTCTCTGAAAATGTCAGTCCTGGCTTTCGAGAAATTTCTTCATCCAAACCTAATAATCCCGTTCTAGTGGTCAAGAGTCTGTAATGTCACCTCTAAGGTAAAGAGCAGTGTAAACTGGCCAAAGAGGCCTTTTCTTATCACTCTGGAGATCCAGTGGCAAGGTGATATGAGGAGATAAGCTGCACTGTCACAAGAGGGACTTAACTGCATATCAAAAATGGTGTAAAAACTAGTTCTTGGCATTCCTACTCTTCCACTGGTATATCGTTGGCATGTATAGTTAGCCAGTTATGTGGCTGTGGCTTGAGGGACAAAAAATTCTCTTTAAAACCTTATTGAAAATTAATGCCTTTGCCTCTTGTGGCTTTGTAACACTTTTAAGTCCCAGAAAGCATTCACTTAAATATCTGCATGTACTTTTCATCCATGCAAGATTTTAATTGTTTTAATGTTTTCTTAAGAGAAGAAGCAGAGAGAGGAACTGATAAGTGTTCAACAAGCTCCTGCATGCTTTTCAAGATAACAAAGCTGACTGATTAGTATAGACTAATACCATGAAACCACATTAAAACCCAGCACCCCACTGGAGTGCCTTGATCCTGGAAGACTATGAAAATGGGGATTCAGTACCTCCTCCTTTCTTTCATCTTTTCCGTTATGAGAGCAGTCTCTCCCTACTATGATGAATTAAATTAGCCTGTGAATACACAGTGCACACCTCTGTGTGTAGAAATACCCACTTCTGAAATGCAATTCTTTTCCCAACATAGATTAGGTAGATTATCTCCTGAAAGTACCCGTTCCCCTCCAGTGACTATAAAGGGAACCTAAGGGACAAGCTTGAAGGCAGACCCATCTATCTCATCTATCCAAAGCTGCAAGAGAGAATTCCCATCTGAGCAGTTTGCATGGCTCCAGAGCATCAGATGGCTCCAACTGTGTTTGAAGTAACTAAATGTTGGTACAAGGGATGACCATCCTACCTTGCTGTTTGTTAAGCACACTGTCATTATTATTATTATTTTTAATCTTCTGTCAGTTGGCATCAGTTTCAACTATTTTGTCCCTTCATCCTCAAAAGCTGGGAATCTGGAGGTGCCTGTGATTTGTTGCCTGTGAGTTTTCTGATATTATTCAGGTAGTAAGTGTCAGTTCATCTTTCTCAGAGACCTGGAGATCTGCATTAACTGTGCTATGAACTGAGCCCCTTTATGTGGATTCCAGACACTTTATTCCTGCTACATTTATTCTTCCCTTTAAGGAGTTGAGAGAGATCTATAGATCTTTGGGGGAAGTGGCTGGCTGTATAAATTATTGAAGCATAGCTCAAGAAATAATTAGCTGACTTTTGCCAGCATCACGCTCCGTATATAGCAGTGTTGCTAATCTCTTACTTTTCAGTGCTTTTGTCTCCTTATTACAGTATAGCTGTGTGATCATTTATGATTATTTTGTAATGAATGTTCTACCATAGTGTGCTAACTAGGCTTCTATTGACATTTTCTTTATTTCATTAGGATTAAAATGTAAATGGGTAGTTTTAAAAAGTATTC
>JAUBNY010000190.1:240201-252785 GCA_032275445.1 Crypturellus soui
GGATCTCCGTTGTCTCCAGGAGGCTCCAAGAAGCTTTGGGTTACAGTGAAATCATAACCAGGAGATCTTAAAACAGAGGACAAATGTAACCAGCAGTGCACTTGCTTCCTCCACCTAAAATGTCATCTATCCCACTGTTCTTGTAGTAAGTAATCACTAGGATACAGATACAATCATAATCAATGCTTTGGAAAAGAGATTACCATTTCCTGTGCCAATCTGCATATGAAAACAGTGACCCGTAGTGCTGCATCATGTCTAGTATTCATGGAAATGGCATTCACAGTGTCATGTTGGTTTGGAATCGGCACATTTATTTGTGTTATTTGTTTAAAACTCTTCATATAAATGGATTTACTGATGACAGAACATTCTGTATGGCTGAAGAAATAAAAAGATCCTTAGAAAATGGTAAGCTTATAAAAATGGGAAGCATATCTAATATATGCATAATATTTTGTAAATATATGTGTATGTGTATTAATTATATATGCAGGGTTTTATTATAGATATTTAGCACTAAATATTTTCAGCCTAAAAAGCGTTAGCATTTTAAATCTGAGAGCCCAAAAAGAAGAACGAAGTACAGTACCTGGTCTTCTGCACCTGAGTTAAAGAGGAAATAAGGAATAAAAGCATTTCAGCATCTAGAGAACACAAAATATTGTGTGGCTAATTCACCCTGGATAAATGAACCACATTTCCTAGAGGGCAGACCCTTTAGACTATAGCATGCTCAGAATAGACTGAATTTACAAGATGGTAAAGATAGATTTGTTACAAAAAGTGTTTTTTTTGTCTTATGTTATATAAAAAAAGACCAGTCCTGAAGTTCTTCTCATGATGCTATTTCTTTTATTGAATGTGATAGAAGTTCCGATGTGCAGAAAAATGATGCCTTCTGTTTTCATAATAGATGCTCTTTGCTCTGCTGGGAGTTGGGAGCTAAACACTGCTTTTCACTGCTCCTCTACCTCCCCTCCTGGGGTCTCCTAGAGAAATCATCAGAATCATTCAACTCTTTAGGGGGTTCTACAGCACTGCTGACTAATCTCTTTGATTTTTTAGCCTACCACAGACATATATGTGCAACAAAGTGGGACTCCTGGAAAAGCAGATCTGACAGCACAGCCATAACATTAGCAGAGCAGAGATTTGTGCCTCTGCCATGTATTACAGCTGGGCTGTCCCAAAGGAAGGCACCAAATTGTATGTAAACTGTGCATCATGGTTGTGCTGTGGAGCAGTAAAAATAGGAGGGACAGATTTCACCCTGCTCTCTGCTAGGCAATACAAAGAGAGGGGTAGGAGGCAACTTCTCCTTCGAGGACTCTCTTCAGAGTTCTGCTGACCAGAAAATAAAGTCATCGGTGCTGTGGGATTTACAAACCTGTGGCTAGACTCCAGGAGCAGGGTGTTTTTCCCAAAGCAAGGCCTCCTTTACCCTCTTCATGCGTAGTCCAAATTCGCGCATCTAATGGGGCAAGTATATTCCTTAATATAAAAGTAGATTTAGACGAAGTCTTTGACAGAGAAGGAGATTAATTTTAGTTAATATTGGTCTGTTTGAGCTGAGCTGAAAAATACTGGAAGTGGATATGAGTGTTGGGATTTAGGCAGGATCTGCAGCCTTCTATGGCAGTTTGTGCTGCCAGCCTGTGTGCAAGACTCTGCCTGCTGAGGCTGTGCTTTTTTGCAGTTTTATTTTAAGTACCATCCATAGAAATCTTGCCAAACAAGACCATGATGCCAGCTCATTTGCTGTGGATGGCCTGAAGTGCTGCACTGGTTTTCTGTCCTTTTTTTTCTCTCTCTCTCTCTTTCTCTCTCTCTCCCCCTCCGTCTCTCTGTTTCTCCCCATCTCTTTATTATTTTTTTAAAGGGGGAGAGGGATGTGGAGAGGATAAGAACATTGCTTTGTTTCACAAATATGGTCACTGAATTGTGTAATTTTCCTGACTTTTCAGACACCTATGGCTTCAGCATATCGAAGGCTTCATCTCAGATAGTGCTAGCTTTAACAAGGAGGGGAGCAGCAAAAAAAAAAAAAAAAAAAAAAACAGGCGAGTTGCTCGCATGTTTGTGCCTATCACAAAGTATCACAAAGAGAAAGTCTTCAAAGTAACCTGAAGCTGTCAGGTATTTCATTTGGGGAGGCAGAGCTCGGGTTTGGGTACAAAACACTGTCATCACTTTCGAAAGTTGTAGCTAGCTATGCACTTTCAAAGTGTGCTGCAGGAGTGACAGTGTTGCTCTGTTGTGCCTTGTCAGGGAGGGATGCTCACAGCCTCTTAATTCTCAAATCAAAAAATTGGTCTTTAGCAAAATAAAAAACCCAAATGTTCACACGCTTGAAGGTCGGTCTTCAAACTAAACTTCGTAATCGTTCTCAAAAACAGTCCCCTTTTTAAACATAAGGAAATACTTTCTTTCTACCTCCTCCCCTCAACTCTATGGCTAAAGTTATTATATTTTCAGATTAGAGTGTACAATAAGCAGAGATAAACAGTAGAAACTCCAGGGATTTTCAGTGTGATAGATGGAAGTTTCAGAAAATTAAGCCTAGAAAAGAGGATTATTTAGTGCTTTTTGTGCACTGCAGAATTGAATGGGAATTCTGCTCTTTGGTGCAATAGGTACACTAAGGTCATACTCTGAGTACCTACATATATAAACATACACTAAACAGCCCTGCTATTGCACACCCTTTTAAGAGAGCAAAAGTTTGCAAATGTTGAGGGAATCAAATTCAGGTCTTTTAGATTAACATCAATAATTATTTCATCTTTGTTTTTCATCTGAACATCCTGATTCAAGACTTCTGTCACAAATATCAATATAAATAAAATGAGCTGATCCCTAGGAATTTGTAGGACTATTGGAAATGGGAAACACTCTGTTGTAAAATCTAATTTTCTAAATACTATAACTCAATAACCAATTATAACCAGCATTATCCAAATTTTGTGGTCTGAGTGTTGGAGGAAAGGACTTCAGGCCTTTGATGGTCAGCTACAAGCCTGGTTAGTTAAATGACAGACTATTGCATGTTGTTTCAGATGTGGTATCTTCATGATTTCTAGGCAGTGAACTTCAAGGTGGACCCTTGACATGAAATGTAAATCAATGGGGTCAAACTCTGAGCACCATCTGGGTAGGAAGATAGCTGTGGTTCTGAGGGCTAGGCCAATATCGATGACATTTCAAAGTACCTGACGTTGTTTACCCCCATCAAAGCACAAATGCCTTTGGCAGAATGCGAGGTAGAGCATTAGATGTCTGCTCTTGTTTCAATGTCTCTTAAATGAACAAGCTTTAAATACGTTACTCTTTGTATGCTGCACTCTCACACATGGGATTTCCTTTTACATATGGAATTATTAAGAGAACTTTCTTTGGGACAGAGCTTATCAGTCAGTTGGAAGTGATTTCACAAGTGTGTTCATATAGCAAACTGTGTGCCTTTTGTGTTAAATGTTAATTCAAAAGCATGTGCTCTACCAAATTTGAACAGAGGTCATGCTGTCAGAGCTCCCATACCAACCTGTGCCTTGGCTCTGACCACCTGATGTTATGCAAAATCAAGGAGAAGAAAATGCATGAAGATATTCAGAAGTATCTGGTCATAGTGACAGTAGCACTTCTGTGACCAGGTGCTACAGAAAACAGCCATGATGTTGCCCAGTGAGAACTTTGTGTAAGTTTAAAAGTGGCTGTATGACCTGACAGACGGGCATCCAGGATCATTGCTGAGTTGTAAGAAGGCTGTGTTCTCGAGAGCGTGACCCCAGGAGCTGAGCTGCGTGGGCTCCAGCACAGTCTGAAAAGCATGGGGGTTTGGAGGCTGCCCTGATCTTTGTTCAGACATATGTTTTGCCTATGTTAAGAGAGCAGAACGAAACTTGCTCTAATTTCCCCCATCACTACCACCATAGGAATTTTCTGGCCAGCAAAAGAAAAGATCAGACTCACTGCAGTGTATTATGAAACTTTTTTTTTTAAGGTGAAAAAGTGTCAATTCTTTCCTTTTTCACAGGCTGGCTTCCTTGCTTTTCTAACAAAGCTCTACTTCTTTAATCTGATCCTTTCTCTGTGCTAAATCATTCTCTCACTTTAGCCTGTGAAGTTTGTTCCAAGCAGAATTCATTCGTTTTAAACAAATCGACTGCTTTCAACTTTAACGAGATTGTATTTTGCCTGGGAGAGGCCAGGAAAGATCACTTAGCCCAAGCTGTCTCTGCTCCCAGGACCGAGACTTCCTGAAGTAAGCTTGCTGACATATGGAACATCTTCCTATTTGCTAACCTGCCTTTTTTCCCTCCCCCCACCCCTTCTGTTATAGTATTGCTATTCCCAAGACTACCTATCAAAATCATACATTACTATCCTGAAATATGGTTTATTTGCTGCTGCAAACAGAGATTTTCTAACATCCTGAGTTATCTCTTCATTCTTTGGTAATGCAAAGTGGTAGATTTTCAGAAAGCTGCATTTTTTTTTTAAAGCTGAGAGATTTCCATCAACACAGCTGTTTTCCATGCAGCAGGAAACATTTGGAAATCTAAGGCTTATGTATAGCAGCCAGAACCACTTGTAAGAGGTCCTTCATGGCCTATTAACAAGGCTGTCATATATATCGCTTGCCTGTAATTAAATATTGATATGGATTTAGTCTTAGTGCAACACTTCAGACTAACATGGAAAAATCCTTTTAATCTGTGTCCCAGATCATCGTCCCATTACACTGCTTACCCCTATATGGCTGTGCAGTGAGACTGGCATAAAAAATGAGAAGGCTCTTCAGCTTCTGATGCCAACTGAATCCCTAGTGTCTCTGCTAACCCTGTAATTAAAGATGCCAGTTAATGTCAGTGTTGGTTTACATGAGTGGAAGTTTATCCACTGTGGGACTTCAGTCCTGATGGTGAGGATTGTCAGCCTCTTTCACGGTGGTTTTTCAGTAGCTTTTTCTTTCCTGGTTCACTCTTCTAGCAAAAATATCAGGTATGTAAAAGTGCCTCGGCTCAGCAGTAGCCCCATGCCCTCCAAGAAGTAAAGAGTTTTCTGAATGAACGGCTCACATCCCAAGAAGAATTTCATTCCGTGCTACCCGCTTCCCTTCACCTGGCAGGGACCGCTCCAGGTTGCTTGTGACCCTGCAGTACTTACAGGCTGATATTCCCTGTGCACAGCTGCCATTGCTGCTAAAGCATCTTGTGTGATTGAGGTGGCCAGGGCCGTGCTACATGGGAGAGAAGAGCAGTGTCTATTAAGGTGTAGCATGCACATTTAGAGTCTTCTGCCCATGGATCTGCCTGCACTTATTAAGCTGTGGCATGGGCATTTAGAGAGTCTTTTACTTGTAGGCTTCCATCAGCCTTTTCATAAGCATTTTTAATTAGAGGGCTCTAAACCTTTATGTTTCTCCAATTAATAATGATGTGCTGAGGTTTGAGGGATTTCAGGCTTCTTTTAGCTTTTTAAGAACACTTTTCAGGCTCAAGAGACATTCCACAGAATCAGCAATTTCTGACAAGTGTGAATGATTCACTTACACTGTATGTGGTTTTCTATTGTGTGGTGCTCATCTATTCTGATACCCAATTTTACAGGCAAAATTGTCTTTGAAGAGTACAAACGAGTTTCTATCTGGATAGAATACGTTCTATGTATCTCTCCTTTACATGAATGGATTAGTCTATTTTTAAGATGAATTTTTCTAAATTGGGTCTTCTCTAAATTCAATGACATTGAAATATTTTTCTCTCTGAACTGATATAGTCTAATGAAATAAAAACATGGATATGACTTAATAAGTTAAGGTTATGTTTATTCTTTTCATTTCTGATCAACAGGGATGATATCCTTTTCTCACCTGTAAGAGCTTATAAATACCAGTTATAGAGATATGGCACAGCATATGTATAAGGAAAATGCACCTCTGGAGAGGTTTAGCATAGCTTATTTGAATGTATGAATTTTTTTTTTATTGGAATCTGATCTGTATCTGTCCTGTAGATTAGGGCATCTTTGCTCAGGAATCATTCTAGGCCAGTGATGCTTGAGAGAGGTTCTATTTGCTGATGCATTTTCAAGTGCTGTTTTTACTAGACCGTGTAGTTCTGCACCTGTTTTTCTCCACTGAGAAAACTAGTCTGTTTAAAGGGATAATTTCTAATGTCATGGTCAGCGGACTCTATTTCTTTTCACATTTATGTGAGTTGTGTCTGAATGAAAAGGTCCCTTTAACACTGTATCTGCTTTTGGTCACTAGAAATTGGCTGCTGTCAAATTCAGCTCTGCAAATGTTTATTCTTAGCAGAGTTTATATTACCATAAACAATTCTTCCAGTATCAGCGGAGCTTCTTCCATCACTCAGTTCTCAATTTCTTTAGCTTATGGATCCCTTCCTAAGATTTGACAAGGTAAGAACCTTTTTCTTACCCCAGCGTAAGATAGTCTCCAGAGGGCGGCTACTAATAAGTTTTTCAAAAACCCCTTATATTTGTGCTCTTTTGGCCTGCTCTACATTGGGAGTCACCTTGTATTAAAGAAGAGAAACAAAATACAAAGAAAAACAGAAGTTAAGCTGATTGATTGATAAAACAGAAACAATAAACAAATAAGAGGGATTCAAGCAGCATAGGAAATGCAGCAAACAAATAAATGTTAGTTAAGCACTAGCTTATATTGGGAAGTCACGGAACTGCTTGCAGAAGAGGCACAGCACGAGCATCTCCAAATCCTGCACACTGGCCTATTTAGTGTTTTTTACAGAGCTAGGAGGCTGAAAACATCACCCAGGAAGGAAAATAAGCGGTAGCAAGCTCTTATGAGGGGGTTGCAGCATCTTGCCTCTTTTGTTTAAAAACAAACAAACAAACAAACAAAAATCTATTCGGTAATACTGAATAGCTCCCGTAGACGGGAGCTTCAGTAGGAAAGGTTGAATATTACAGCTTATAGAAAGCTATTGATTATTTGTGGTGATGAGAAGGGTGTGCTGGTTAAATTGCATGTGATATGTTCTTCAGAACCCAAATACCCTCATCTGCTGCTTCTTTGAAAGAAGTATTTGAGCACATGTAATGTTCACTGGCAGGTCTTCCTCATCCTCCAATCTATGTGGGCTAGATAAATAATGTCCCTATTCTGCACACGTATTGTTGAAGGGTAGGCTAGATTAAGAGACTTGCCCAAGGGCATAGAAGAGGGCCGAGTCTAACCATTGCTCTTGTCAACCAAAGTGCCATTTATCAGGTTGCTGATTGAGTAGAAGCTCCTACGTTCTGTTATTGGTGTTTCTGGTCTGACAAGAAGGATGCATTAGTTGTGGTGAGGTGGCATACAAATGAACCATGTTAATTTAAGTGCCATTAGGAACATGAGACGGAAGGAAAAAAAATCAATGCTTTGTTTTATAGTAAAGAAAAAATCAATATGGAAAGAAATGGTATATTCTCGTATCTCAGAAAAAAAAATTGTTGGACAATGGGGAATAGTTGGAGGAAATTAAAACTATTTAATATAAGTTGGTGGTGGCCTTTTAGAGAAGGATAGTCTGGAGCTATCATTCCACAATAAAAACCTGAGTAAAAACCAAAGTGAACTGGTGAAAGAAATAATACCAAGTGGAGGCTTATTTTTTTTTAATTAAATTAGCAGCCACGGTATCAAGTCTATGGAACTGCAGAAAAGGTACCAACAAATAGAATCCAAAAGTAAGGAGGTACAGCAAATGAGAGACCATGTATCATCCCCCGAGTCATGAGGCAGGCTTGTATAAAATGACCCTGATAAGAAAGCAGAGGTCCATTTCAAGTCCATTTTTCTGTCTCTGACAATAGTCTGTAGTAGATGGCAGGGAAGAAATGTAGGATCAGGCCAAAAATGAAGTAAAGCTTTTCACAGTGTTGTCTCTCACTCTAGACAATCTGAATTTCAAAGACTTACTGAATTGCAGATGGCATCTGGCCAATCTTATTCAAAAGCCTTTGACATTTTTTCTGCATGTTTTCTAATCACGATAAAAACATAAAGTATTTTGTGAGAATGAATCCCATCAATGAAGTATGCATTGTATTAGAAATAGAGGAGTTGCTTTGCTTTAAACCTGCTATTGATCTTTTCCTTGGTACCCCTACTTTCTAAGACGACAGACACTGAAAAGTTATTCCCTTTCAGCTGCTTCTTCCCATTTCCTAGATATCTACCAGATTTCTGCTCCACTTGCTCCCTTCTAGGTCATCCCATTGACAGACTGCAGTAGTCTTTGATATTTAGTTTTTCTTGAATTTAATAATACTGTTGAATATCATTTTGCCTTATTGTACATATTGTAGATACTTGCAGTCAGTACTTCAGGACACAATGTCATAATGATGGTCTCTTACTTGTGTGTTTTGTTTGTTTGTTTTGTTTATTTTCTTCCTATTTTCATGTTTTTTCTGACTGACAGTGACTACTGGGTAACACATTTTCAACCACCTATCAACAGGATCTTAGGCATCTTTCCTCGCTGATTAGAAACCTGATGTTGAGTCCATCAACTGTTTGCTTTAATTTTGCTTTAATTTTGATTATTATGTGAAACTTGCTGCTATTTTTATCCCTTTTCCAGATTTCTTTTCACAATAACAATAAGAAAAGTTGGTCCTGGGGAGCTCTACTGCTTCTGCTCTTCTATGGTGAAAAGGGCTGGTTCATTTTATGCCTTTTAGTTAGATTTCTGTATGTGAGCAGATCTCTCTGTTATCACATGGCTTGTAAGCAGCTTGGTCCAAAGTTTTATGTAAAATTGCAATCACTTCATTAGTAGAATCATCCTTCACTGTATTTCCATTGATTTGTTCAGAGAATTCTGATAGATTTGAGAGGCATGATTCATTCCTCATTATCTCATATTTACCATGTGTTTATAAATTCTTGTACAGATCATGGCTTGACTCAATTTGTATTGCACAAGAATCAAAGTTACTGATATCTAGGTGCTTCTTGATGCATTTTAAAAAATATACAATTCACATTATAGAAAATTTCTTCTGTTTTTTTTCTGATGGCAAGATCAGTAAGTGAAATTGTGAATATAGTAATTAAGACTTAACAATATCATATTTCAATTCCTTTAGAATTCCAGGAAATCCATTAGGAATCTCTATAACAAATCATCAACAAGAAGGTTTTAAGATTTTTTTATAATCTCTTGTAAAGGCTCATTTGCTGAAATGCTAATTTCAAATAGTTTTGCAAACAAGAATCGTGTAAAGGAAAACTCTGGTACAAAAATCTATTTAAGGTTATTGTAGGCCAAAAATATGTAGTTGTTGGGACTTTTTTTTTCTATAGTCCTCTTACTCTGTGTTCTTTTACTATTGCTATTGTATCTCCTCTTCTGTTATTTTCTTCTGTTTTTTTTATCCTCTATATCCTTTTTATCCTCTACTTTATAACATCTCTCTGTCTCTGTATATAATATATAGCATGTGTATATTATATAATATTAATACAATAAACTTCTCTAATACATATTCCTTGTTTATTATTTTATATGTTTTTAAAGTTTTATTTTGCCAATTGTATTTTTCCTTCATCTGAATGTGATTTCAACCTTTTGAGGTTAACAGATTTATCAACACTTCAAGTTTGCTGTTAAACTATGCCATCTTTTTCTTGTTCTATTAATTCATTTCTCATAGGTAATAACAGCTTCTTCTAAGGCACCAACATTATGCTTTAAATAGTCTTCCTGATATCTGAAAACATTTTACCTTTTCAGATACTTCTTTTATTCTTTCTTTGTTGTTTTTTTATGTAATACCCTTCTTTGAAGCTAAGTACAATAAATATATATTAGTATCTTTCTGTAATGCACTTCTGACAAAAAAGAAGTGTTAGTATAGTGAATCTTCCCTCATATAAAATTGCTTGATACCTTTGTGTTTATTTTTTTTCTTTTCCTTATCTCAGCCAGTTGCACCTAAGAGATTAACTGCATGCACTGTTCAAAAATTGGATGCAGAATGAATAAGGCAACATGCCACAGTTCAGTTTTTACTGATTTTTTCAGATTATCTTTTCCCTATACTCTTCTTTTTCTGGATCATTTATGAGTACAGTAAGCTGAATAAGTCTTGGCACTGATCCCTACTTTTTTCCATTGAGAAAAGTTTATTTCTCCCCTCTTCTTTTTTCTCAGTCCATTATTAACTCAGTGCCTTCCCTCTTGCCTGTTTTAATTAAAGCATATTGGGAAAGACTTTTAAAAGCTTTCTCTCCCTTCTTTCCCCTGCTGCTGTGAGATTAATGATATCACCTGGATCATCCTTATCCAACCTTATACTTACTGGCTTCTTCAGATAATTCCAACTGATCTATGAGACTTGACTTTTCATAGTAAATGTTCTTCTCAAATCTTCTTTGGTATGTTGGCTTGTTTATACATCTTTAAATCTTACTCCTTGCTATTATTTTAGCAATTGTAGAAGTCAGATATGTTTTCTACAGATTTTCACATTAGAGATGTCAATTTTTTTCTAGTTGCTTCTTTCAATGGATCCCGATGAAATTCTTAAAAATAAATAAATAATACATTCTTCTGATACCAAGTGAGAAACCATACTTTCCTATTGTAGTTCAACATCAGGGTGGAACTCTGGGCTGAATCATAAGAACCTATTGCTATTATTTATATTAACTTTCTTCAGAACCCTCTAAATCTCAGATGCCACTTTTGATGCATTTCTGTAAAGGAAAAATTCTCCCACAGTGAACACAGTTACAGAGAATTAATTTACCCTTCTCTGTTATGGCCTTATTTTAATCAAGTCCTCCCTGTGCACTTGTGTGTTTGTTGTCAAAAGATGTCGAGGTTTCTTTTTCCTTTGTAAAACTAAATTATTTTGTTCTTGAGTAAAAGGAATCAAAGAAAGAATATGCTGGAGGCAACCTCTTACAATCAGTATCACAAACATACATATATTGATACATACACATACTAATAGGGTTTTAGCTCTATTTTAGAAGAGAAAAGGAAGAGAGGAGGGAAGACTCATTCTACCCTTATTTTCCTCTGTATACATGCAAGAGCAAATCTGTTGAAACAGCAGGATAAGTCCAAAATGATAACTAAGCCAAGAAGCTCAAGATGACCAGTGGAGGCAGAAAAGGTTTAGTAGAGTTATCCAGTTAAGAGATCCTTCCCACTACAGACTCATGGTCAGGGACTATCGCGCGTTTCTCTTTCTGAACTTGTAAACTTTACTTTGTAAATGTGCACAAATCCCTTAGTCATAAACCGTATTGGATCCAGCCACACCCAGACGCTGGTCAGGAGTTTGGAAGCAAGGGGGTCCAATCTGAACCTCGTGAGCCAACGGGAGGGTGTCCTTGGTAATTCTGTGTATTACCTTGAACCTCCATGCAGTAACTAAGAAGTGACCTTGCCATAAAATCTCATGAAACCCTTGTCATCATCAATAAAACCTATTCCTATTTCTTTCCCACAAGTGAAGTGCACTGTGTCACTCAACCCCCCACCACCACTGGTTCTGTGACAAAACTGGCGTAGTTGCCAGGACGGCAAGTTGAATCGCTAATTATTTAGGGACGCATGGAGTGAAGTCGAGTGCCAGCTTCTCAGAGGAGTGGGCTCGTGATAAATGGTATGATTGGGAAGCTGTGGGGGAACATTTGAAATCGGCTAGAGGTTCCTTAAAGGATGGGAAAGGAAAGGGTATTATTTGTAAGATGTTGGGAACTTGTCTGGAAGCTGCAAAACAAGAATGTAAAGAGAGGAATAAAACAGACTGGGATCTTAGAGAAGAAACAGAAGGGAAGAAAAACACTGAATTGTTGATATCCTTAAAGATCCAGCAATTCCAAAAGCAGTTACAGGAAGAACAAGAAAAGAGGCCAAATTGGAGAAAAAGGTAGAAATGATGTTTTTACGGGCTCCCTGCCCTGCTGATGTGGTACAAATAAAGAACGTGATCGTATCCCTGAGGACTGGGGTGGGGACGTTTGGGAGAGTTCTGGCAATTCTGAGGAGAGTAGCTCAGACAATGACAATGACCTTGTATATCCCTCTGAACCTCTTGTATAATGAGGCTCCACCTATAGTGAAAGCAGAAAGAACTGATGGACCCCGAGGCGCTGCTACGCGCTACGCTACCAGGACTATTCCCTGGGACCTATTGCAACTAACTAACATACAAAAGAAGTATAGCAAGGAACCAGGTGAAACTGAAACTGAGTATCTGTGGCGAGTCTGCTTGAGTAGTGGAGATGGGATAATGCTGAGTGGAGATGAAGCGAACGGCTCTTGGGGCCCTGGTGTTTTCCTAAAGCTAGGGCCTGACCCACCAGATAGTCTCGACTCCATCAACAGCCAAGTGGCCTATTGGGCTGGAGGAATAGATGCAATGGACCGGGGAGAACCCTCCATAATTCCTATCAAATCACTAAATGGCTTATCTGTTGCTGTCACAAAAGCTGCCTGTATCCAGACTGTGCCTGAACAAGGGCCTGATGATGCCCCCATAGCTGCTCTAGTGAATCCTGCAATGCCCAAACCACTGGTAAGATG
>JAUBNY010000190.1:252885-292039 GCA_032275445.1 Crypturellus soui
AGCAGGGACGCCTCTCAAGGATACTCCTCGGGGTTGAGAGATCCTTCCCACTACAGATTGGTGGTAAGTGACTATAGCGCGCCTTTCTCTTTCTGAACTTGTGAACTTTACTGTGTAACTGTGCACAAATCCCTTAGACATAAACCATTGACCAGGACTGGGACTAGAGTTGGATCCAGCTGCACCCAGACTCCTCTCAGAAGGAGTTTAGAAAGCAAGGGGGGGCCAATCTGAACCTCATGACCTGGGAGGGCGTCCTTGGTAATTCTGTGCATTACCTTGAACTTCCATGCAGTGACCTTGCCATAGAATCTCATGAGACCATCGTCATTATCAATAAAACCTATTCCTATTTCTTTCCCACGAGTGAAGTGCTTTCACCGCCCCCGCCACCCCTCCTGTAACAAGGTGACTAGAGTTAAAATAAGTCATGATTTCATTATATTTGTTCTGTACAGAGCATTAGAAATCCAAAAAGTGACCTCCAGTGAATTTAGCACAGCTCTTGAGCTTTACTTGTGTTACTTCTCTCCTCTCCTCTCTCTCTCCTGCAGCATCAGTGCAGCTGACAAAATGTTGCATATATCTGTGCTGAGAGATTTGACCTGAGGCTTGTCATCAAGCTCCTACAGCCCTGCTATAATTGACTGCTTGGCTTTGACAGCCCTTTTCAGCATTTGTGTCAATTAACCCTGAGGACTTGAGGGCTCCTCACACCAGCGCAACAGTAAATATCCTCTGCTCCAGACAGGAACTTAATGTATCATGTAAGGCAGGTTTCTTTCTGGATCACCTGCTGAAGCCTGTTTAAGACGCAAAAGAAGTGTGGGACCTAATTGCTATAAGTTCAACCACCAAATAATAAAACACGGCTAATAAATCAAGAGGCTGTATTTGTCCAGTTGCCAAATGGCAAGTAAAGCAGTGACACATCCACTTGGCTTCTTTATCCTGTGGCATGCTTGGCAATCTGGAGTTGTTAGGCACGAGGGCAAAATGTCACTCTTTTATTTGAACCCAGCTTCCTGGCAAATGAATTTCTGTCAGGCACCCATTAAAACAGAGCATTTTTTTCTTGGGCAATCTGAGTATTGCAGTCAGAAAAGCAAAATAAGTTAGTTGTAGCTGTGTATGTGTGCAATGCAAACTCTAAAGAGCAACCATTAATGCCAATAGCAGAAACCAAATGTATGAAGTAAGGCAGGAAAAGAAGCTGAGAACATATTCTCATTAAATCTGTTTTTTTATCAAAAGCCTGAGTTGACTTGTCAGAGAAATCCCATTAGCACCAAAGCGAGAACCTAGATACAGACCCAGTGAACTACAGGATTTTTGCTTCTGCTCCAGGGATTTTTTTTTCTTCCATCTGCAACTCAATATAGATTTGTTTAGCAGCAGGAATGGTTTGTTTAATACCTCAGGTGTGCCAGACATTTTCTCTTTCCAAAGTAGTTATTACCTTCTCTGTTTTTTTAAAGAAAACCGAGGAGGGAAAAAAACATTAGGGAAAGGATGAGGCTTTTTCCTTTACCTCATTCAATTTTGTTTAATTGAGAAAGTACAGGAGTTCTGGGAGCCCGTTTTTGCATGCTTACTCCTTACTCTAATGCTTCATTAGGAAAAAAAAGTATACTATAGAGCGAACTCCAGGCAAAATCCTTTGTGAATGAGCCTGTTCCAAAATCAACCATCTCACTTCTGTGAAAGGCAGAAATGTGGTTTTCGTTACCCTTTTACCCAAGGATTGCTGATTTGTATTAATAACGTATTCCTCTTCTGGGAGAAACGCAGCCTAAGGGTCTGAGCTACAGAGTCACTGGTCACCTGCAGCTCTGATCAGCTTCAATGGGAAGTAGATGTCTCTGTGGATTAGAATTTACCAGAACAGAAATCCAGCCTCGGGATAAAATGAGACTCTTTAAAGAAATTTAATTTCCGAAGAGGAATGTGACTGCTTAGGGTGGTTGCAAACTGCTATGTGAGGCTCTCTCCAAGGCACCAGCTAGCATTTGACGGAGTGGCAAGTGCATCTACCGCCATGGCTGTAGCTCATACTAATTCTTAGCCTCCTTAATAGAAGAAAAAGCAATTGGAAGTTACTTATTACCAGCAGATACAGAGTCGGGGAAAAGAACCCCTAAAAGAATATCGGACATTAGAGAGTGAGTGGTACAGTAACTTTTACTCCAAGGAAAAATCTTTAGGTCATGATTGTTGGCATGACATTTATGTAGAAGTTACTAGGGTAAAATAAAGTTAATTCCTTGAAAAAAAAATCTCAAATTCATCCCAAAAGTCCATGAAAATTGTAAATGTACAAATAAACATCAGTTCATGAAACTGTAAGCAAAAAGGATTTAAGTGGAGCTTTGTAATAAAAGAAAGACAAGAGATGACATGAGAAAAAAAAAGCCTATTTGCCTAAGTTGAAGAAATCAAGGAGCTAGTGAAAAAAAGTTCATTTGAGTGTCAACACGTGTACTGCTTTCTCAGCTAATAGCTGTTTTGCCCTAATAGTGGTGGGGAAGTGCTGTGATAAGGCACAGGATTGGACAGCATTTTAGGGTATTCTGAGAGATACATCTTCACAAGCCCCGACCATGCATTTGTTTCCGCTCTGATACTAATTGGCAGATTTTCAGAGCAGTTTGGCACCCAACAAGGCTGACATCCTTGGGCTGAGATATTCGCTAGCTGGGAGTGAAGAAAGGCTTCCTGAGTGTTACAGTTATCAGAGGAACTGATTTCCACCCCCCCACCGCCCACCCCACTCTTTCTACATATGTTTGGCTTCTTGCTGTTACCTGTTACAGCATTGGCAATGTTTAATTTCCCAGGTTCAGGACAAAAAACCTGATGGAATTTAATGAAATTACCATGCTTGTTCAGCAGCCTTTATCTGCTTCAGGAGTCAGTAATTGTGATACTAAAGTGGCATTTAAGTTTGCTAATGAGGGAAGGCAGGATTTATTTTGAAGGAAAACCTTTAAAAATGATGCTAGAGTTTTGCTGCTTTGAGGATTAGCAGGTTATGTTGGCTTGGCTGAGCAAAGCAATCCTATGACTGAATTTGTTTGATATCCTTAAATGCTTCCTCAACAACCACTTTACCTCTGCTGAAAAACTGTTCTTTTTTTCTTTTTATATTCCTTGTTTTCTCTTTTTTTGCTTTTTTGTTTTTTTTCCTTTTTTCTCTTTTTTTCTTCTTTTCTTTTTTCTCTTTTCTCTTTTCTCTTTTCTTTCTTCTTTTTTTTTTCTATTTTTGCTTCTTTTTTTATCTTTTAATGCCTGAGCTTTTTGCAGTTTTGGGACTATGGCCTTTGTTCTAAAAACTAGTTAAATGATCTTTACTGAAGGAGGGACTGACACCTTGGAGCACAACACCCTATTCACGTGAGAATTTATTTAGGTTGTGTTTATGGAGTAGTTTCTGATTAAGGTTAGAGTTCATAGAAATGCAAAAAAAAAAAAAAAGCTACTCTGTTCCTAAGCAAAGATTTCAAATAATACCTTCTGCCTCTCTATCTTAACCAAAACTTAGATCAGCAATAGACGGGGTTAACTTCTGCCCACTGGGCTCTGTTCTGCTTTAAGAGAGCTACAGACAGAGATGCAATCTCTTCTCCAATAAAATTTGTTATTTATACAATGCAGAATAGTGTCCAATGCGAAATTAATCACCAGTGGCCTAGTAGTTAGCATATTTCCATGGAAAGACAGGACTATGTCTCCTCAGGCAGAGGAGGGTTGTAGCTTGTAGCTGATAGTCTGCATGGAGCTTTCAATCCCCGATTTCCCAGTCACTGGTGTCACGGGGGAGTTTTTGTGAGCATCTGAGCTGTCACCTTCTTCACTGATCTTGTGAGTGCCTAATCCGAAAACTCAATTATTTACAAGGCCCTGCCTGTAATAACTCTCAAGCACTACTGTGGATAGCCAAGAAAATTGCTTTGTTCCCTGCTTATCTCCTTCCAACAAATAGCAAACTGAGCCAACGTGACTACCCTGCATGCAGTGCTCATTCATTAACAGAACTGCAGAGCAGTTCTGTTCCTTTCATATTAGACCTGGTTACCAGCAAGCTTGATCTTGCAATTGCGCATGAGCACCCTGCTTGCTGCAGGAGTCCCATCGAAGGCCACGGGTCGAGGCCTGGAAATAGGCTGAACAAGGGGTCGAGCTTTGGGAGAATGGACACTTTGGTTCCTCATTCAAGTTGTTTGCACTGGCTCTGGTTTTTGCTCTGCTCTCAGTCTCTAAATCATGACTTTAGAATCATTTAACTATTATTTTTCATTAAAAGAAGACAGAAAAGCTGTTATTGCAAACTTCTGTGATTGGAGAAGTTCCTGCATGTGATCATCTCCAGTAATTAGATCCAAAGACAGAATGTTGGGGTACGTTCAAGTCATGAAACTTTCCATATGTTACAAATTACAATTTATCTAGCTTTTTTTTCTTTTTCTTTTTTTTTTTCAGTAATCATGAGGTTATCAAATGCATGTCATTTAATTTAAAAGACTTAATGGATAAGGTAAATTACCAGGTAAGGGATGCAGGAATTCTATAGTAATATAGAGAAGGGTAATGACAGGAAAGCAAAGGATTTAAGATTATCAGAATTAGCAAAGCACATTTTCTTATAGATTTGTGTCTTTAAATCACCTAACTCACTGTTGAAGGAGATGTCTAGTATCTGTGGGCCACTTAAAAGTGTAGTCCCTTATATGCATTCTTTGCTGTGTAAGGCAAGGTCACAGTGCGACTTCAGTGACTAGTTTAGAGTCGCTTTCCTCTGCCAAATCATCTATTTTTGTAAAGTTCTAAAATACAGTTTCCATATCAAGTTAGGCTGAATTTGACCAATAGGCTCAAAAGTAATTAGAGAGCAGTAGGATAAAACCTGTACGCGTCATATTCAAATGGCATTGCAGAAGCTTCATTTCTTACTAAGGGGATGGTAACAGTGAGAGAAAGGGAGGCAAAATAATAGGAATAGTTTGAAGATGTATTCTATAAAGCATGTCACTGAAGTTTTTATGTCTAAGGGTTTATGCTCAGTGAATTATGGAGAATATCCCCTAAGAGCATAAATAATCTCAGGAAGATTTGTATTCAACAACACATGAGAATATCTCAGACTATCACACCATAATAATAATAATAATAATAATAAATCAGTCCAAGAGGACAAATACAGGGAAAATATGAACCACAAGCAAGTATGTTAAATTGCCCAAAGTTCTGGTGACCTTCTAAAATTCATCACAATTCAAAGTTGAGATTAGCGGTATCGTTAAGAATCGGTGAATAATTTAGGTTGAAAAATAATTTAGATTTAGTTTTGCCTCTTGCTCAAAGTCTGTCTTAGTGGATAGATCATGTTGCTCAGGACTTTACCCTGCTGAATGATGAAAATCTCCAAGGAGGGAGATTCCACAACCTCTTCAGCCAGCCAGATTTTCTGTAGAGGTGAAAAATGTTTCTGACACTGCCAGATGTGTTTTCCACTCTGTGTTGCATTAAATAAATGTGAGCATACAGGACCATATTAATTATGGATGTAATAATCTCAACAAAGTAAATGGAAATGCATCAGATATTGATTTGACTTAGATTTTTTAGTGATGAGCAGTGGGTTTTGTATTTCTTTTTAATGTATTTAGCACGCTTTAAAGATTTTAATATACTCCTTTCATTTTCCTTTCATATGTCTCCTTACCTTCAAATTTCCATTACTTCTAATAAATTGATCTTACATATTCCCTCTTTTCCCCCTTTAGTTTATTGTTTCAGAAGTTGCTTTTCCAGTTCCGTGCCAGTTCAGATAGATACTGATATTTCCCCTGTCTCTGCTTTTTCTTACAACAACCACCCTTTTTTGTACCTGCTTTTGTAAATACTTTTTTGCATCTTTCATGTGTAGAGAGGCTTTATATATAACAAGCCTAAAAAACACCTGTCAAAAAAAAAAAAAACTCCAAAAACTTCTGGGCTGCAAGGTCATCTACCTGGCTACTTGCAAATGTCAGGTTCATAATAGACCTGTCACCTTAATTTTGCTCCTTCGTGCATCCAGGTAAGGCATCAAGAGGCATGATGGTTCTCTGAGCCTGAAAGCAATTAAATTGCAGGATCAGTTTTCTGGTGTTTATATTTTAATTCTGTAAGTCATTAAAAGGAATTAAATCTTAACACTTACTGTAAATTTCTTAACTTTAAAATATATGTATTTGCAGTCAGATTTTCAACACATAGTATGTTATCAGCATCTCCAATAGTAAGTTTAAAAAATGAAAAAAATCACAGTAATATAATAGACATTATATGGTCACTTGTGCAAAAGCTGTGTAAGATTGTCTTTATTGTTTTTTTAAGGGCTTGTCTTTGTGGGAGAGAGGAAATTAATCATAAGCTAATCACATAATAAATAAGACTAATAAATATTCCATGCTGATACATTATAATGAATATTTGAATAAGAACAATGTGTTTTAAAACTTTTTTATCCCGTAAGTTAATGAATACATGCATCAAGTAAATACATGCATCAATGCATTTATTTGAACCAACAAATGCATGTTGGTTCAAAAACTAGCCTACTTTTTTATTCAAACAATTTAATGGAACAGAAATACTAAGCAATGAGATTTCTGTTACAGAGATTTTAAAGAAAGATGAAGAAATGAATTAAGCATTGGTTGAGTTATAAAGTTAAACCTGCTTTGACAATAATAGCTTTTCTTTTTACTTATTTTCCTGGAAGGTACAGGAGAATTTTGCTTTGTTTCCACTTACTCATTAAGTTTAGTTTAATGTTTAGTATAACCACAGCTGAGAAAACCTGTGAGAACTGAACAACCAGCACGGCTGGCGTTTTGGTTGGATTTTTTTGTTTGCTTTGTTTCTTTGTTCCTTCTACCAATGTTAAAGAACAGTGAGAAGATAAGCTTTATTAATTCTGAAATCAGGAGCAGTATTGAACCAGCAATATTTTATTGTGTAAAACTTTTGATAGGTGATGTTTCCTTTATTGGAAAAAATTCTAGTGAACACTAAAATTTATTTAGAGAAGCTTTAAATGATATAAATGAATGCGATTGCAACTAATAGGAGAAAAAATGTTAGTAATGCATCTTCGCTGCAAAAGCGAAGATCGATACACAGTATTAAGATTATCTTTACAGAAAAAAAGATGTGTATGGAAGTATACACTTTGTGAGACTGTGTGACGGCTTGAGTCCATGCACATGTACACACACATGTGCTTTGTTACTTCTTTTCAAGCAAAAAAACACGAATGCGAAATATTATTTTGAGCCATGACTAAAATTTGCTTTTCCTACTTGTTTATTGAAATCACGATGAAAATAGATGCTTCAAAATCCATTTATAATCACTCTCTTGTGGCCTCTAAATGCAAGCACAAAGTATTGTCCTTTGGATTTACACAATTATATTTCTTCAGAATGGCCTATATGGACAGTTCCAGCACTGAATTTCCCCTCCTTTCTTGCCAAAGGCTTCAGAACCCATGCTTTCATATTGTTTAACTACTGTGGTTAAAATGAGAATAACATTTGTTTTTTTTTTTTTAAAGTGTTTATTTTAGCAAAACCTCCATTAGAGATGCAACAGATATGTAACGATAGAAGAATGATTTGAACAGGGAGATCTTGTATTCTTTTTCATTACAAAAAGGTAGCATGCATTTCCTTTGCTTTTTAATTGGTATAGATAGGGATTTTTATTGACTCAGAAAATATGTTTTAAACTCTTCTCAGAACTTAAAGGAGCAGAGATATTTAGTTCTTTTGTATTCTTTTTTTCCAGAATAAAATGTTTTTCATTATTTTTGCTTGAGCTTTCAGTATTAAGATTTAAACCAAAACATTCATTCTATGCTTTGCAGCATCTTTTTATGAATACTATTAATTGGAAATGCAAGTATTTTACTTTCAGAGTACTTTCAGAGTAATTTTTTGTATTACAAGTAATAAGGAAAAAATACATATATATACACATACATATATATATTTCATATATATATAGTATGCAAAAATGTGATTTACAAAGTGTAAAGAGAGTATTTGTACTTAAGAGCCTCTACTAAATGATAGAGCAGTTTTAAGTCTTGTATTCAGCATGTAAAGCAGAAAACATAATGTTGTAACCAAATAATTTAAAAGCAGCTAACGAGGAGAGACAACTGTAACTACAGCTTGTGTAATACTTCCTCAATAACCTCTTATCAGTCAACTTAAATAGACATCTTACTAGTGAAAAAAAGAAAGAAGCGAAGCAGTATGTGTTCAGCATCCTTCGACAAGTGGCATAAAGAAAACAGAAGAAATAAAAATGAAAAGATAGAAGACAACCTAGTTTAAAAATAGTTGCAGAGGCATTTTTTTTAAAGTTGTTTAAACTGCTTATTTATAATTCAGCCTTTCAAACACACACGAATCGTTAGAGTAATGTGCACCTTGGCATTGTCTCTCTGTTTCTGTTTCCAGACTGACTGCTATTTGAAGGCCTTATTTTATATGGCTGGACTAATACTATTCCACAAATTGCTAGCTTTCTGAAGCTCTGATGCGAGCCTGTCTGAACAACTGCCACTTTAGCACCACTATAAAAAGTACCTTTCAGATAAGAGCTCTTCCTTTCGGAAGGAGTAGCAAAGCAAAGAAAAAATAGGAACGATGATCCACTTCTCGGCATAGCAGAGCTTGCAAGGGCTTGAGCCAGAGGAGTGGCACTTTTGGGCTGTTTTCTCCTCTTTTGGGGGCTTGAAGAACTGTTTGGATGGGTCACATGGTGCACAGCTTGCCCCCAGTGAGTTACAACCTGAGCTCCCTGTGTGCTCAGCAGCCACCCCCACTCCCAAACTTTATTCTTGCTAAACATTATTTTTAGCTAAACGTTGGCCTGGTCCTCCTGGGTGCCAAGGGGAGATTGGGTGCCCTGGAGATTGTCCCGCGGCTTCGTTTCCTTCTCCTCCCGCCCTGTCTCCACATTGCGCCCCCTCCCATGTTATGCAGAACTAGAGGATGCTTTGGGCATGAAAACAGGGGAGATGGGAAGGAAGGCGTTGATCTGCCTGGTGTTGCGTGGAGGGTGGTGGCTGGAGAATGGTCTTCCTTCCCTTTTGCTGAGTAGTTAATTGGTTGTCTTCAAACGCTCTTAGATGTCCTGATGAAACCATTGCATAGCTGTGATGTTTGGTGTTTCACTTGTTACCAACCATGCCAAACAAGTGGTTTTAAACTTGGTAAAAGATATATCCTATATTTGGGGGTCTCATTGTTTCCAATAAGGTGATGCTCGGAAGTATTTTTCAAATGTTCATACTCCCTAATCTCGTGTTTAATTAAGTTTCCTCAGCATGGAAGTCCACTCTCACTGTCTCAAGCCTGGCCTAAGGAAGATGGCCATCATTACCAGTTTAATTTAAATTACTCCTCACCAACTCCATTTTTATTTCAGCTGGTGAAGCTTATTTTTGTTTCATCTCTAGCCAGTTCCTAGTAGAACTAAGACAAAAATAGATGAAACTTTTAAAACGAGCAGGCACAGTGCAACTCTGACTTAGCTAATGCAATGCTCTTGTGCAGACAGGACTCTGCAGAGGGGAAAGGGCCTTGATTGGAGATGCAGGGTTTGATGATTATCTAGAGATGTGTCTTGTACTTGCTGCTCTTCCCTAGTGGTAGAGCTGAGTGGAGCAACCTGGACCCACATTTCTTGTGCCGTAACTATTCTGTGAATAAGAACATGGGTTTCAGCCTCAAGTTCTTCCTGTGTGACACCAAGCCTACAAAATTCTCATTAAAATGGTTGTTTTAAATGACTATGAAGTAATCAGTTCTCCTGTTTCTCTATTTTTTTAATTCAGAATCTAAACGGAGGAAAGAATACCAAGCATTTCTCCCATATCTGCTGTTTGGACTATAGTAGACTGCAGTTCGATCCTGTCATGCTAATGAAGTGGTCCAGTCTCAGTTCTGCAGGGGACCTCATATCAGGTACCATTCATCACTTAATATACCTATGAATAGAGGCTGAAGTCCAATAAGAAATCTTTTAGGATAAAAAAAGAGGGTATTCATCTTAATGTAACAGTGCCAAGAAAGCTAAGGTGACCTGGGATTTGTGGCTATGGATGCGCTCTAATGCTTTGCCTTTCATACAATGATAGCGTGAACCTTCAGCCCTGGCTGATCTATGTGTTGTATAACCTGTTGGGGGAGAGACAGAGCTCTCCAACAAGAAGAGTCCTGAATGTTGAAAATGCACTGCTTTTTGTAATAAAGTTTCATCTGGGAATGTGTGAATATGTTGGAAGCGTAAATGGCACCTTTCTCCTCTTTTTCACAGGATGGCATGTCTTCTCAGATCCTCTCCCTCTTCCTCCTGCTCCAGCCACAAGTAGCTGTTGTTTAAAAGCAAAACTTGCATGCTTGTAAGTAAAGCAGTGATGGTCATTCAAGCTCTTCTTGCAAAATAGCTTGTGAGGTGCGCTGGCTTACCCCATGCAAGGATTTACGCTATATAAAGCATAAATGACTGGTTTTAGAAAAGGCAAAGATTTAATTCATTATTCAGAGGTGATTAGGCAGTCATTTGGAGACAAATACTTTTTAATGACTATTAGACACTGAGAAAGGCTTCCCTTAGCAATGATGCCTAGTCAGAAGCCCTGGGGCAGTCTGGAATTGCATTGTACTAGGTTAACCTGTGGAAATACTTGACTTGTTTGTATCCTTCAGCATTTGGCTCTTCTATTTTAAAAAGTTTCAGAAGACTAAACCCTTGCTCATCTGGTGAACATTTGAGTGGTGATGTTAGCAGGCATGATTTTGTAAAGTGGACAAGAATTGTCAGAAGTTCACAGGGAAAACTGAGCAGCCAAGAGAGTCCTGCAGAGAAGGATGCAGGTACTAGAGTTTAAGTGCCTGGGATTTCGCAAATAACAGCTGCTCGTGGAGATGCTTAACAGCGAAACATGGAAAACTCATCAGTACCCAGCCGTTTTTGCTGTTCTCCGGGGCGGTGATCTCGCACTTCGATGAAGCCGTCTCCAAACGTCCCACCCACGCCGAAAACCTCAGCTACGGTCGGGCCCTGGGCGCTGCCCGCTCCCCTGCGGCGGGGGCGGGCGCTGCGCGGCCGCGCGGGGATGGGGACGGCGGCGGCCGCGGCCCGGGCTGGGGGCCGAGCAGGGCCCCGCGGCAGCAGCAGCGGCAGCGGCCGCAGGCGGAGGCGGAGGAGGGAGGGCAGCGCCGCGCTGCCGCCCGCCGCCCCGCCATGGGAGCGCGCCCCTGCCCGCGCCGCCACCGGCGCTGAGGCGGCTCCGGCGCAGGTAGGAGGGAGCCGGCCCCGAGGTGTGTGTGGGGGTCTGCACCCCCGCGCACACGTGCTGAGGAGGCGGTGAGGGCACGGGCGGCCCGGCCCGGCCCGGCCCGCCGGAAAGTTCGGGCAGGCAGCGCTGGGGGATGCAGTCGCCGTCGGGGGGCGCGGGTCCCGCTGCGGCCGCGGGCAGGAGCGGGAAGCAGCGAGGGAAGCGGGCGAGGAGGCTCCAAAGGCTCGGAGCAGCCGCTGCCCGCGGCGGTGCCGGGAGGCTGGGGCGCGCGGGAGCGTGCGCGGGGCGGCGCGTTGTGCCGCGATGTCAAGTGAGCGGCCGGCGCTGCGCGAGCCGCCGCCGCGGAAACTCCCGCGGGCTCCGCTCCGCCCTCACAGCGCGGCGGGGCGGCGGGGAGACCGCGCGCGCGGGCGCTGGTGCGGAGCCGGGGGGTCGCCCTGCGCGCTCTGAGGCGCTGCTGGCGCTTGGATTTGGGGAGAAACGTGCTCGCCCGCAGGTATGGAAAGGAAAGGCGCTTCGGAATGCATAGGAGGTTAAGGGAAACTCTGGTGTGTGCAGGCAGCGAAGGGGCTTGGACTGTCTGATTCCAGCTCTGCACCCTGCTGTGGCTTAGGGAGCTGCATTTAATTCGGCGTGCGTCCTGCTCACGTGGCGCCGCTTGGAAGGAATAACAGCGCCCAGCCGTTGGGATTTTCTTTGCGTGCACCTGCTGTTGCAAAGCCGAACTCCCCAGAGTTGCGCGCGGCGCATTGACAGAGGAGCTGAAGAAGCCGGGGTCGGTAGCCAGAGCCCTGCTATTTATAAGGCTTCAGAGAGCAGGGAGGAGGAGGTGGAGGAGGAGGGATGCAGCGCAGGGCTGCTGCTTGCCTCCTGCATCAACTCCGGAGGCAGGTCGCGCACGGTTTGGGATGCCGCGCCGGCGCGGGCGAGCAGGGGGTAGCCGAGCCCGGGCTGAAGTGTGCCTAATCGCTCTCTTGGCAGGACGTGCGGCGCCGTGCGGCCATCACCTCCCATGTGAGCGCACTGTCCCCTGTGGGATGCAGTAGGCGATGCCCAGCTCCACTGCAATGGCAATTGGAGCCCTCTCCAGTTCTCTCCTCGTGACCTGCTGCCTCATGGTTGCCCTCTGTAGCTCCACCATCCCCGTGCAAAAGCTGGCCAAGGCTCAAGACAAGCAGGAGATAAAAGCCAGCCAGGAAAAGAGGGATCACGCATCTACGAGGGACGGTCAGGCAGGCGCCGGGAAGATGAACGAGATCGGCAGGAGTGGCAGGGAGGAGGGCACCAGAGACTGGAAGAGCAAAGGAAGCAGGAGCTACTCCAACAAGGAGTCTTGGACTAAGCAAAAGCAGGCTTGGAATAGCCAGGGCACCAGCAGCAAGCTGGCGAGCCTGCAGGCGCAGGAGCCGCAAGTCGATGATGCCGCCGAGGAGCCGCGGGCGGCTGCAGAGGCCGCGCTGCCCGAGGCCGTGGCCAGCGTGACCCCTGAGCCGCCGGAGGAGTACGCGTACCCTGACTACCGCGGCAAGGGCTGCGTGGACGAGAGCGGCTTCGTGTACGCCATCGGCGAGAAGTTCGCGCCGGGGCCCTCGGCCTGCCCCTGCCTGTGCACGGAAGAGGGGCCGCTGTGCCTGCAGCCCGAGTGCCCCCGGCTGCACCCGCGCTGCGTCCACGTGGACACCACGCAGTGCTGCCCCCAGTGCAAGGAGAGGAAGAACTACTGCGACTTCCGTGGGAAAACATACCAAACCCTGGAGGAATTCATGGTAAGCAGTGGGGGGACTAAGCCCTTCCTCGGGTCATCCTGCCATATAGAGCCATGTTATAGCCCTGAAATGATTTCTCCATCTTTCAGGGCTTCCCCCCACCCTTTTTGTTTTTTTGCACTGCATCTGCACTGCTGTAAAATGTTTCACTTCAACACGACCTTTCTTGCTCAGTGATACTTTTAACATTTAAGAAGGGAGGGGGCTGATCTTTATTAAGTCCTCCGGTATTTGCAGTGAAAAATGTAAGTCACAGTGATGCTGCTTGCTGTTCATGGGGATGTTAGGGGAATTCCCCGCTCTACATTTGTTACCTTATTTTACCTTACGTTAACTATGCGACCTCCACCTTGCATAGATCAAGTAGTGTTGGGTAGGCTGGTTTTCTATTCCTAGCAATTTGTCAGTGCCAGCACCTTTTTTCTGCAACTCATTTCTGCCTTTTTCGTTCTTCTGCCTTCTTTCATTCTTTAAACTGGGCTGTCAAGATTATGTAATATTTTCTCTCTTACGGGCGTGCTTGTAAGAAAGAGCATAGTTTACAGTCTGGATTACAGTGATATTTTAAATATTCTACAGCTTTATCTTTAGAGAAATCCTCTTCATGTAGGGTCTTTTTAGCACCATCATGCAAAGTCATTATCATAGAAAATGCAGTTTGCATAGCATGGTGCACTGAAAAGTTTGGGGCCAGTTTTTGTCATTGCTTACCTTGCCTTTTCCCCTTTAAGTCTCTTACTGGAGCCCAGATCCGTGAGCAGGCTCTAAGTATTCACTTGGGTATGTGGAAATCTGCCCTGGAAACCGTGCATGCAGCAAGAAGTCTTTAAAACTTTGATACCAAAGCCTATGCACAGCACGTGCAGAGGCATTGCGGCTTCGGTTGCCCTTCGGAATCGCCTCTGCTTTGCTCGTGCTCGTTGGGTGGCAGCGCCGGGCCACCGCAACCAGCGGAGACGCCGGGCGAAGTCACGCGCAAGCAGCGTCACATCGCTGCGGAGCGGGAGCGATCGCAAATGCAAATAACTGCGCGTGCTTTCCAGGGCTGGCAGTCCCACGGAGGTTGTTAATGTGCTGCCTCTTGATTAGTGTCAGGGCAAGAATTATAAGTGGGTACTGATCTGATTTTATTTAGGTAAAATTATTTAGGTGAAATTACCTGTACAAACTGCACATGCAAGTTCAAGGTTTTGCTTTTATAAAATTTGTGCATAGCTTGATATGCCAAAATATGCCCTTAACCAAGTGCTAAGTAGGATGCGGGGTTTGCCAGGGAATGGGAGGTTTAACGTGTTTCGTGATACCTGTGCCAACCTGATGCGCTGGGGCAATTGTTGTCGGCAGACAACAGTTTCGTCTTCAACTTGTAGATCTTCCTGCAGCCTGCACGTGTGTGTGTGTGTGCACATGCACGTGCATGTGTTTTTCCTTTTTAAAATAACGCGTGCATGTTAATTGGGTGGGAACAAAACAAACAAAACATAGATGTGAGAAGAAGGATGAAATCTTAAGCTGTTGTGACCAGGCTCCACTCATCTTTTATAGAGGTTTATTTCTTGTCAGTTTAATCTTGTTCACGTGCACCTGATGGGTGAAAGTTGAAAGACAATATTGCTAGAAATTCCAGTGCCATAGCAAATAATGTTAGGATTATAATTTTTCTTTAATGTGGTCTTTTTCAAGCCTCGAGAAATCCAATATCGATTGTATAAGCTATAGTTTTTTATTTATGGATTTTTTTATTTTTAAATTAATGTTTGCCATGTGTAAAGTAGGAACAGAAAGCTAAAATTATACCTTGCACCAGATCTTCAACCACTGCAAATTACTTGTAGCATTTTAATTTTGACAGGTGATACTATTTATTGGCCAAACCAAGCTATAGCTTTTTTCCATGCATCACTTCTGGGAAATCTACCTGTTAACATTTGTGCATTTGTTTTTTCCTACATCTGCAGCTCCACAATGAAACACTTATACATGTGCTGATAAACTTTCCTTTAAACAATTGTAAATAAATTGTGGTTTTGCCATTTGCACACCCTTTTCAGCAAGTTTTCTGGCTGCCTGATGGATGCTTGAGGCTCCAGTGCCTCTCCTTGTCCTTGCTCAGTATTTGTGTAGGCAGAACTACCACTGTCCCAGAATTAATAACTTCAAACATAGAAGCGTGCGGTTGTACAGAGCCATTGTATCATTTGGCTTTAGAGAGAGGTTGACAGGTCTTACAGTCCTTCCTGGCTCTGTCAAATGGTACTAGGCCGGCTGTTCCCCAAAGGAACCTGTGGGATGTTCATCACATCACCTGGTCTTCAGGAGCAGAGGAGAGGAAATGAAGCAGCAGAGGTGTCTTTTCATTCTGATTTATTTAACTGCTGTTATATGTGCACTACCTTATTATCCCATTAGTGATGATTATGCCACTATGTGTTGAGTTGCTATTAAGATGAGGAAAAGAGTGGTCTTCTGTTTCTGTACAGTTTCTGTTGCTGCTTGAAGATCTATTAAAAGCAATGTGTTATCAGTTAGTCCAGAAATACACAGATAAAGGTTGACACTGGTACTATTTTAGCAACTGCTGTGCTTCACTGCATGAAGATAGCTTTATAAAAATAAGTACATACAAAGCTTCTACTACAAAGATTCTACTACCATCTACTACTATCTACTGCCATCACTCACATCAGTATGTTGTGCATGTCATCCCATCGACTTGCAGTAAGCCACAAGAGCTGCTCTCTCAGATGTAGAAAGCTGCATTGTAGAACTAGAGAAAAGAAGTGCAGAAATGGTAAATGTTGGGGAATTAGAATCTGCTCTCTGTTTGTGGCACATGCCAAGGTGGTCAGTAGCTTTCCCACGCATTTCCCATAGGCTCATGTGTGAGGTGGTCAGGCCAGGTGTAGCCCTTCACTGAACCATGTTCCTTGGGATGAAGCAACAGCAGGGGACTGCAGGCAGCTCTTCTTACAGCCAACACAGCCCTCTGAGGCAGAGGAAAGCATTTTTTTCACCTGTTTCAGGACTTTCCACAGAATCACTTTCCATGCTTTTATTTATTTTTATTTTTATTTGCTTTTTTTTTTAAAGACTTCTTGCTGTAAGGATTTTAGGCTTCTGTCAAATTGGTAATTCTAGTAAACATTCTAGTAAAATTCTAGTTTTTGCATCACTTTTCGTATTGAGCTGCACAGCCACTAAGTGGAGTTGTGGGAGAGGGAGTTTCTGTTGTACTTACTGGGTGTGTTACTGCATATTTTTTTGAGCAGTGACAACAGGAACCGAAATAAAGTGAAAGCAATAATTTGGCTTGTTGAGCCTGATCGTTGGGAGATCTAGTTGGACCTCATTGATCAAGTTGGATTCTTTAAAAAGCAGACAAAATCAAAAGAGCACCTTTTCATGATTCAGTATGATTGTTGGTAAATATAGCTGCAGAGGAAAGGGTTCTTAGTAGTGATTTGCAGATAGTTAGGGACTCCAATTTGCTCAAGCACTCAAAAATTCTCATGCAGCTTCTGTGGTTACCTGAAATGGTGGAGCCTCTTGACTGTGAAAATTGGGTCAGAAATCTCCCTGTCCACTGTGACTACAGCTCTACAAGTGAATGTGGCAGCTTATAATTAATTACAAGACAAAGTAGTAGTCCCAAAGCCTGACACAAAGATCTGCAGTATTGGACTGTGCACCTACTCTGCAGCATTTTATCGATGTATAGGATATTTATATTCTGGGGAGAGAGTAAAAGAAGAGAGATGTGGAAGGGACTAGCTAGCCAAGGAATTCTGAAAGCAGAGCACGGCACAGCAAGGAGCCTGTTTAGGCTTTCTGAGCAGAAGGGGTGCCAGGAGGAGGCCATATGAGAGCATTAGCAGGGGACAATGCTAGAAGAGAAGTGGCAAACCCAGGCAAGCACATGGCTGGGATAGCAGAGTGCGAGCAGCGGCACTTTCGGACTTGGGAAGCAAGGAGCATGAGGGAGACAAGCAAGCAGAGCATGTCCCTGGCAGCGTAGGTGTAGGTGAGGCACTTACGGGCATGGTTTAGCAGGCATGGTGGTGATGGGCTTATGATTGGACTGGATGAGTTTGAAGGTCTTTTGCAACCATTATGGTTCCATGGATGCAAGGAAATAATGTGCGAGGCTGCCTAGGACATAGGGAGAAGAACCAGATGGCCTGAAAGTTAAGAGGTCTGAGTGATTCTTCTCTGTGAAGATTTTTTTTCTGGATTAGATGTTATTCTGCTTATGCTGTTGGAGAAATACAGAAAATGACTTGTCTGGCATTAGCTGGAATCTGGAATGCTAACAGGTCCATGAAATAAATGGTTATTCCAAAACCAGAATTTGTACAGTTTATAAATTTAGAAGATTACTAACAATAAGAGTTGGTCATGTTTTCTTCCTCCGCTGGATACTAGTGTGGCTTTTGATCTTAACAATGAGTTTTACAATACTGTGTTGACCCAGCGTTAGTCCCTTTGCATCCCTCTATCTCCTTGTGTGGGGCAAAGCCACCAGCTGTGCAGCATGCAGGGCCTATCCATGAGCACCGAAGAGGACAGCTGGACAGGGAGCAAACACAGACCTTTACCAGTCCTTTCGGTCCTAAATGGGTCCTTGTTTCTGTTTTCTTTTGAATTCATTTTATTGGAGACCATTGGTTAAGTAATTGTCATGGTACTACTGTGCTACAGAGCTTTTCTAAACTTTCAATAAATCTTAGTAGAATAAAAAGCATGGCCCGACTCTTGTTGCTTCATCCTTGTTCTTTAGATTTCAAATTCTTTTCAGAAAAGTTTCAAACGATTACAAAAAAAAAAAAAATACTGCTGACTTACAGAAATAGCTGAATTCACAGGAACTTTTTTCCAGGCATATCAGACTTGTTTCCAACATCCCTTTAATGTTTGCATGTGGGACACAGATTCAGAGCAGAAGCTGTGGTTTATTCTGCTGCAGTGCTCTAATTTTGCAGGGCAGCTTCGTTCTCCTCATTATTCAAACCAGAAAAAAAAAGCGCACTTGTTTTATAAAGGGAAGGGGAAATAAGAAGAAATAAAGCAAAGGACAGTGCAGATGGGAAGTTAGAAACTGTGTGGTTTAGGGGAGTGGAGGAACTAAAAGCTGATGAATTTGCGTTTCAGGTTTCTCCGTGTGAGAAATGCCGCTGTGAAGCCAATGGTGAAGTGCTGTGTACAGTGTCAGCTTGTCCCCAGACTGAGTGTGTGGATCCAGTCTACGAACCCGATCAGTGCTGTCCCATCTGCAAAAATGGTAAGTGACTGTTCAGAGATGCTTCCTTTTTTTTTTTTTTCCTGAGGCAAATCAAATGTACCTTATTGAGCTCATTTAATTTTCATAACTAAATGAATTAAACTCCCCAGTTTAATTGAATATTTTTCGTAACTAAATTAGACAGAAAGTCTCTGTACTCCCAGCAAGGGCTTGCATTAGATCAAAGTCTTGGTCTATTTAGAAGAAAAAATTACATGACACACTAGCTCATCACTTATAAAGAAGAAATGATAATTTATTAATATAAATGAAAGCTGCAAAATCTCACATGAAATTATACTTAAAAATGGAAAAAAAAGACATTTAAAATTATTCAGATAATTTTCAGCCATTTATTGTTTTCCTAGAATAGGTAGGTTCCATTACATTAGCTAAAACAAACTAATGAAAATTGTGGCAAAACGAGGGGAGGAGAGAATGTACAGCATATGCTTTCCACAAATTCAATAGTAGATGATAAGGGCTAGTTAATTGCATTGGAGGAGTTTCATTTGTATGGATATAAAAGTAATTGCTTCCCAAGCCTTAATTGGTTGTTAGGACCCTGGAGGAATTGGTTCTCGACTGTACAGCTTAAAGGCGCTCTGCATTTGGAGAGGAGGTTGGGCCCTTTTTGAGGCACTTAGGGATGGTTGCTGCGACAGGCAGGTTTGGGAGTTGAACTAGCTGGGCTGCTCGCACACAGCCCCCAACTTATTTTCCAGAGATGGGAACCATTTCAAAAATTAGGCTTTAGTTTCCCCCGGGGTGCTCCTTCTCAGTGCACAAAAGCTGAATTCCTTGAGGTCTCCCTGCAAGGCAAGCATCCTCAGCATCTGATTCCCCAATATTAATTGCATCTTACTTGGGCATGCTGGCATCACTGACCCAATTTCCAGGCAAGGTGACCAGAGCTGGCTGTTTGCAGTGAGCTCTCCTGTCACTTCTGGGCATGTCAGAGAACCAAGAGTGGTTTTCCTTGTTAGCTTTTAGACAAGAAAATAAAGCCACTAACAAGAACAACGAAAACAAGATAGTTCAAAAGAGGCTTGACTTTTCTCGTTCAGCAGCTTTGATGCAGTATCACAAATACCTTCCCAAGCAGTCCAGGGAACCAATTTAAAAAATATTAAGCTATTTGGTTTTGGATATTTTTTTTTTAAAGCATGGGACATGAACCTTTTGCAAAGGGTTTCAGTGAATTGGTGAATATTTTCAATTAGATTGGAGCAAAAACCTATAGGGCAGGGAGACCTTGCCTGCCTCGCCTTGTCCTATTCAAGCCTACTGGAACAAATGTGAGCTGGGGAAGTGATCATTAATACCATGCTGCAAGGTTGATCAGAGCAGTGAATGACACCGATGACATCGTGTTACTAAACCAGAAGAGTTTAGGATGTCTATGTGAAGCTCAACCACAAAATCAGATGGTGGAAAAGGTAGAGTCAACGCTGTGGGGGCAACCAGTTGAAAGTTTACAAGTGAGATGAACCAAGTCAAAGCTACATCCATCACTAGTAGTACCACATTCAGATGCCCGATTAAAAACTGCAGGAAATCTAGTGCAAATCTATCATTGTTAGCAATGGATAAGTTCATTCACTTGGCAGGTCTAGCACACTGTTATCCTTTGTGGGAAGGAGGAAGGAGAATTGACATATTTAACTTGATTCCATAAAAGTAATGGCAGTCACTCAAAGGAGGGATGGACTCAGGCAAGTGAGCACACGTGTAGGTGCACGCTTCTCATTTTGAGCACGGTAAGAACAAGTGAGCAGAAAGCTTGCTGCAGAGTGAACAACAACATCCAATGTGCAGAATGTAATAATCTTCTGTATCCCATCCTGTCTGGCAGGAAAGAGCTGAGATATATAGCTGTGGATCACTGATTTCAAGCAAAAGATGTTATTTTCCACTTTGTGGACAAGGAACACTTTAAAGAAGTGTGTGTTCTGAAAAGTGGCCTACGAAAGGTGTCCAAAGTGCCAGCTCTTATGGAGAGAAGCTTGGTCATGGGGAGCTGTCTGATTTTTGTATCTCAAGTTACTACCGCTACGGGAGCGGTATGTTATATTGCATATATGCCCTGCAAGGAAGCAGACTGGGGGCAGAGAGGAATGGGAAAGAGACTTTCTTCTGTAGGTTTAAAAGTTGAGCCTTGTCTTTTAGGTTATTGATAGCAAGGAAAAACCTCCAAAAAATTAAGTATGCCTTTGGAGAGCCTAATTAAGTAAGAGGAGCCCCGTCCTGTTCTCCTTCATGCTTTACATACTAATAGCTCAGAATCAAATAAATAATAAGCTTAGAATCAGGTACAAACATTAGTGCTGTGCAGAGCAGTGAGGGAAGAGTAAAGATAACAAGCGTAGGGCTCCTTTTTCATTAGAAAAAGGTTGAGCATTTGTCACTACTGATTCATTTTGGGGGGGTGTCAATGCTGAGGGTGAATTATCTCTGTAAATTAAATTACCTTGGTTGTCTGTTCCACTTCTATTTTGAGTATAAGAGCTCTAATAGGCATATACAGCTGAGCACTGCTTTGCTTGAAGCACGATGCCTCCAAGAAGGCAGTGGGATTGAGCATGCTCTGGCAGGTAGCAGGACCTTGTAGAAGGGTTAGATTAAACCAGTGGCTTCAATGTTGTTCAAGCACCTCGGAGCATCTGAACTCTAAAATGGGATGTCTTGCTATGATATGATATGTTTAAATAAATGTAATAATTCCCTCAACTGTGTATGGCTTGGTCTCAGTAAAGGAGGCTGTATTGCAATGCTGTCCTGGTAGAGATCGAGTCAGGGCTTCTGCAAACACTAGGAATCTCACTGTTCTGAGATTTAAATTAAATTAAATTAAAAAAAAAAATACTGACCAAGCCAGCATTTCAGACTAATCCTAGTGCCACCTATATTGTGTGTACCAACATGATTTGCTCATTCTGATCTGCAGTTGAGGCATGTAAGTATGTAAGGAGGTCAGTATTTGTTTCATGATTTTAGGTTCAAGAACCTCTTATCAAAATGTGCACAAACTTTCTGCTTTAATTGGCCGTACTTCTCAAAATGATTTATACCAGCAGACTCTTAACCAGGAAATATTAATGTTTCAGTAGGAAAAACACCATTAAAGTTGCATAAACATCTGTATGTGATTAAAATTACCTAATGACTATGCAGGTAGGTGAAAAGCTGTAGCGGATATTTTGACAGCTACATCCTGAAAATGAAGAAATATCAGACTTGTCCATTTTGGCCAGCAGATGGACAATGGACATTTAAAGCAGTTTTCAAATCTGATAGTTGATAAATTACTCTTAACAGTAATTTTTGTTATTGGTTTGCTGTTAATGAAGTAGAGAACAAGTTCAGTTTGTGCCATCTTATTTCAAGGAACCACTATAACCCTATTGCATCTCTTCTCTCTCCTGTCTCATTAGTTGTTTACTCGAGGAAAGCTGGTGGCTAAACAAGGTACATGGGCTTCCAGGACAGAAATCAGAACCATTTTGTTTGGCAGCTTTTTACATTTTATTTTGCAGCATTTTTTTTTTTCTCCTTAGGTCAGAGCCTGATTTAATGTAGATAGCTTACCACCCCTAAGTGGGCTGAATAAAAAATTTGTCCCCAGAATACCTAGTCCCTGCTATTTCAAACTTACACAGCTGTGCACGCATGCATGCGCACATATACGAGATCCAAGGGTGACTTGGTCTTTTCATGCTCAACTGCCTTGGCAGCTCTATGTGTTTTTATTCCCTCTAAGGGTATTTTCTTAGTGCCTATGTTGTGTTGACTTTATGATTATCTAATGACAGATAGCTTTCAGAGGGATGAGAAGGATCTGTCTGAAGACATGGCAAAATTGGATGGTCATCATGGCACTAAATCTGTTACCGGGGCAAAAAAATATTATTTATTTTTCTTCTAAGCCAAGAGATTGCAGTATTTTCATTTCAGGGGAGCGGTGGGTTCTGCTGTCAAAAGGCAGAAGCATCTGTCCCTGAGGATATAGCATCCTGTCAGTGTGCTTGGACACAAAAGGACACCAGAATGATTATACTAGTGTTTAATATTTAAAGTAATGGTTTTGTGCTTAGGTAGGAGGATGTCAAATATAGAAGAGCCCCTTAAAATATCAAAGCAGTGTATCCTGTAGACTTTCCAGCCTTCACTATGCTGTATTTACTCATTAATAGTTATTTGAATGAGCCTGGGAAGTTTTTCTTCTGCAATCAGTTTTTTTTTTCCTCTTACCTGATACTGTAGGTAAGGCTAAACGCTGCTGTGCTGCTCACCCCTGTGGCATCTCCCTGGGGCATGGGGGGAGAAATTCCCTCCCTCCACTGTGGCCTGCCTGAAGCAAAAGGAGTGATAATGTGCCCCAAAGAGTGGGATAGCAGTGCCAGTCCCAGGGGAGTGTGAAAAGCAAAGTGCAGGAGAATGAATAAATTTTCTGACAATTTTCACGTTACCAAAAAAAAGAGTCAAATGTATCTTGTGCTGCTTGCCAGAGACATTTCACGTATTTGTTGTACCATGTGGTCCTATGAGCTACTTCTGGTTCAGACAGGAAAGCACCTTTATGCTAATATCCACCTGGTATTGCAATAAACTGTGCACTGTTGCTTGATTTTTCTTCCCCAGTTACTGCATATTTGACAGGGAGACCCGTCTGGGGCTTTGCTTGCTTTCCAGGGAAGGGACTAGCCTGTATTCTTCTGAATTAAAAGTCATTGGTTTCTTCTGTGAAAAAAATCTTAACGAAATGTAGTATTTGCTAAAATTTGGATTGCAGTTTGTGTAAATGGAGTTCATATTGAACCTCCCTCCACACAGTCTCCAGTGCTCTTTCTTTTCTGTTTGAAGAAAGTTCAGAAAATGAATATTAAGGGATTTGACTGTTTTCCAACAGTTAGTGTTGCTTTTTATGCTGTTCACTAGAGAAAGCATTCCCAGCATTAATTGCTTCCTTCTTTTGCTATTGAGAGTCTGGATTTTGTGTATGTCACCAATTGAAATTGTGTGAAGGGTTTAGGAGGAGTGGTGATTCCAAAGTATAAAGTATCTGTGTGCATCTTATGGTAGATCCATGGAATAAAATTGTATACCAGTAGAACACTTCTACTTGATTAAATTATAGTCTTACCAATCCTGAAACTGTCTCTTGCTCCAGCTCTAGTTACGAGAGCTTAACGCATTGCTTGACATTAGGTCAGCCAAGTAACTGTCCATGGGAACTGTTAGTTTTATTCTCAGCACATAATCCTGTTTGGACATAGAAGCTATAGCAAGATCCGACTCTTTCAGTGTTACACCAAAGCAAGTAATAGAAGAAGTACAAGCCTGATTAGTAGACATAGAATTGATATACTTGCAGCCTCCTTTCCTGACATTAATTGGATCAGGGCCTGACTTGTATGTCTTATGTGTCTTTCTGGAAAGGGATTAAGCAGGAACATGTGCTTAGAGAAGAAGCCAAAAGCCACTAGTATTTTGATTAATATTTGTAAAATTGCAAAGCTTTTCTTAGTGTTTTCCCTGCAAGTAATGTGGTGCCATTTCCAATTACAGAACTGGGGAACCCCCATGCAGCTTGCGAGGTTAGAGTCCTGAATTAAGTCCCCGATGATTACTCTTGCCCAGCAGGGCAAACACCCTTCTCAGCTGGAGAGCGCAAATGCTTTCCTAATTGCAGATCTTGCTGCTTAGGTGGAAGCAGCCTGAGCAGCCTTCACTTTGTGAACCTTTGGATCGCTTCCATGAGAGTAATTATCCATGCGGTTTTGCTTCCTGGAGCGTGTTCAGCTGTACAGCTGTGATTTAAAAAGAAAAAAGTAGCATTTTTTAAATAATTCCTTACCTTCTCCAGCATAGTTATCTAGTTATCAAAATGATTAGTGTTCCAAAGATGACAGACAACCAAAAACTGTGATTGCTGTTTTCATCTTGGAAAACTCTCTAGTGTTTTCTTGCAGCCTACACTGGTGCTGTTTAAATTTTCATTAGAGGAATGACTTCCTACGGAAAAAAAAAAATCCCTTTCTTCCAAATGTCCCATTTTTCTGCTGACTCTACAGCTCTACCTGTCCTTTTCTGCACAAGTGGTCCTTGGATGGGAGCAAGTTCAGAACGAGTAAAAGCTCCACGTGTAAATCCAGCTTCCCTAACAGCCTTGGGGATAGTTGGTACATTCCTCCCCTAGAGCCCTGTTCCCCGGTTCCTCCCACACCTGCAACATTTTACTAGTTACTGGCTGACTTGTGACTCCGGAATGGAAGTCACTGCTTAAATTTGGCAGTTTTGGGAGAGGTACGTATGCATTAAAGATAGAATAGCAAGAGAGAGTAGCAACAGTTAATGATATGAGACTAAGCACCAGGCCAACAGAATGGTTAATGAAATTCAACATAACCTTGTGTCTGGCAGTGAAAGAATCACTTGAGTATTTTGATGACGTCTTGTAAAGATTTCTGCCAAGCATTTTTGGTTAAATATCACTGTGAAATGCTATATGCAAACATCTGTCACGCCTCATTAAGATAGGTTTGCATTTATTAGAAGTACACTATTATAGAAAGGCTGGTTCCTCCCTCCTGATTTGTATGATGTTGTGCGGTTGCTGAGCACTCAGCAGCAGCAGGTTGCAGAAGTACAGAGAAGAGCAGCAAAAAAACTCCAAGCGCATTCAAATACTCTCCCACGAGAAAAGATTAGGTCTCTAGTTTGGGTGGCAGATGAATTAAAACCCATGTGATAAAGTGTTTTATTAGAAGAAGTAGGGGAAGGACAGTGGAAGAATAGTACTAATAAAAAGCTTCCCTACATTTATCAAGGGGAAATGAAAGCAAACCCAAAGGCTTTATAGAAAGTTTTTTAATGCACCCTGTAGTTAACCTGTGTAACATATTACACAAGCTAGTACCAATGCACACTTTTCTGGGATTAAAGAAAGGCCAGATCTTTGATAAGAAGAATAAAACATTGGCCTTAATCTGGCTACAGTGAAGATACTTGAAGTATATCAGCGCACATGCTGCAGAGTCTGGAAGAAACTTGCATATAGGCGTTCTTGTTTTGCTTCAGCAAAACATTAACAACATATTTCATATTGTCCAGATCTTACAATTTCCATTTTGAACTGTCTCTTTTTAAAGTATATGTCAGAAAAAAAAAAAAAAAAAGATTAGATTATTTTGTCTTGAGACCAGCCAAATAAATCTTTGAAGTGTACATATGTTCTTGTTAAGGCAAAAATAAATGTATTTAATAAAAAACCTTTAATACAGGAGGAATCCTCTTTCCACACACCCATTGCTTTTTTGGGGTGTGCTGGGACACAGCAGTACTGTCTAAAATAAAGCTTTCAAGTTCCTTGGTACATATAGATGACAGAAAAAGAGATAATGAGGATGCCTTTTGGCATGTTCTGCTTTTATTCTATCAAACTTTATTTAAATATAACTTGAAGAAAGATAGGTCACCCATAGATTACTTGTGCAGTAGCTCTCCTTGCTGTCTGCCATTGCAGGGGCTCTGCAGCTGTAGTTCTTGCATGTTGAAAAGGATCAGCTGAAGGGTTAATTAAATAGAGGCCTAATAAGCAAATAAATCACACCAGTTTATGGAGTTATTTGTTATGTCACTGCACTGGAGAAATGTGCCACCCCACCCTGGAAAGCTAATTATTTTCCTGCCTTGGCAGCTCGCTGCCCTGATGCATCAGTAACGAGCAGATTAGACGGCAGCTTGGCCACCCCCAGCATGTGAATGACTGTCTGGAGGTCTCGCTGGCGCTGACGCTGAGGTCTGGGCTAGGCACCAGTCATGGCCACTTCCAGATTAGCTCTGCACCCGTTATTTAGCCTCTCCTGTGCTTTCTGTCTTTCCACGTATATTTACTTGTAATTGTACCTGTATGTCCACCCATACAGCTGAAATATGTAAGAAAATCTGATAGCCTAGTGTACAGCCTCAACATGCAAGTCAAATGCAGACTGTGTTTTGATTGGAGTGTTTGAACAAGGTGCATCTTCCTTCTTGCCAGCTCTTTGCTGGATCATGTCCGTTGCTGAAATGCCCAAGAGCCCCCAGGCCTCAGAGCAGCAGGGATTTGTCCCAGCGTTTCTGAGCCCCTTGCTGTGCTACTGGCTGTGCAGTCACCTGGCAGAAGCTCTGCGCTGGAAGTCATTTTTCATGAATGTGGCTGTGATGGAGTGACCGTGCGCAGGAGCCGTCTGGAAACCTTCACAGTCCTTGAAGCAGGTTTTGGGTCCCTGAGCAGGAGAATCTGATTTTTCTGAAATCTGATTTTGAGGACTGCTACCAGAGCCAGTACTCCCAATGGACAGCTGACAGTACTTGAAAAATCACCCTTAACCAAAGTTATGATAGTGTAAATGAAATGTATGGATTACAAAAATTCACACTATGCAAACTTCATAGTTTAAGGTGATATGAAGCACACTCTCAATCCCCCTGCTACTGGGTTAGCTCCAAAGGTCCTTCTCACGCTTTGTGGTCCAGCCTCCTGCTGAAGCATTCAGGTCACAGTAAATGCTGGTGTCCTTAGATTGTATTCCCTGAAGATCTGGTCAAGGGATGTATTTTCCTTTTGCAGCCACAGTCCCTCTTTTATCTTAGGAAAGAGGTTTGCTGGAGTGGGAGCTGGGGCTTCATCATGGCTTGCTGATTCTCAGCACGCTAACTCTTGCACCTGGCTTATATATGGAGTCATGGGGCAAATAGCTGCTCCTTTGGGTGCACAGACTGCTGCACCCATAATTCACCCATGACTACAGATAATATCTGCAAGTTGGAAGTTCATCTTTAATGCCTGTTCTTTGAAGCAGGGGTAACCATGGATTTGGAGCTTCAAGACAGACTTTGGGAATTAAAGTATTGCTAAGAAGTGTTCCCAAATGGGCAGCTCTATAATAGGATAAATTCCCATCTACTGTCACTAGAGGTCAGTGTTAAAGTAATTTTAAGGTTATTTTTTTTAAACTCTTCCTACCAAAGCATGGTTTCTCTGTAAATTCTGACTTGCAGGAATTGTGGCTCACAGGTGGGACTTGCAGGTGTCTTAGCTTGGCTGTGGCTCTGCACAAATGCAGCATATGGTCCTGACAGGTGGTAGCTAAACTGTGTTAATGCATTTTTATGGAAGTTTAGCTTCCAGAACTGTCTAGAAGTTTTAGTCAGTGAATTCTGATTTTGCTAGGTGTGATACAGTATATTGGAAGATATCTTACAGCTATCCTACAGATGTACCTATCGTTCAGTAGGAAGACTGCGATTGAGAAAGAAAGTAATGGGAGTATGGAAGATGTAAAAAATGAGTACAAAAACTCAGACTGGGTTGAGTCATTTCCTACATTTTTGTAATCCCTTTTGTTTTGATGAAGTTACTGGTGATTTACCTCAGCATAAATGACAAGCTGATTTGAGCTGTTATCTTTTTTTCCCCTCCTTACTTGTTTGCTTTTTTTAATTAAAAATTGGAATTCTTTTTTAAATTCGTAAATTATTTCATTAGCAGAGATCTGATTGAATAGTTGTTAAAAACATTTTATCTGGGGGTTTGAAAGCAAATTTACATATTGATACTGTTTTGCATCTGCTGTGAATTGCTGCCTTTTACGCATTGGTTCCTGGGTGTGGAGATGGTGATGTCCATGTATGTGGGTATGTTTTTCTGTGAGCAGCGGAAAGGTAACATTTCCTCAGACAGCTCTGGTTCTAACCTTGGCATAAGTCACCTTTTTCATCTTTTAATACCCAGCCCCTTCTCACGCACTCCCGTCCCCCTCAAAAAAAAAGAGAGAGAAAAAGAAAGTCCTTTGTAAATGCCAGAGCTTGATGAAAGTCCAGCCTAACTGAGCATTTATATATGAATATGCGTGTTGTGTTAAAATAAGGACTAGCCTTTGGTGCCTGATTGCCTTGCGGAAATAACTTAGATGGATAGAAGTCTCAAATAACAGGAATACCTTTATGCAAGGATAATGTTTGTCCAAGTGGAGCTGCACATCTGTGTTGGAGTCTGTAAGCGACACATTGACCATACTCACTGAGAGCTTCTGGATGATCTAAATTTATGGCCACTCGAAACTGCTCAGCCACAGGGCTCCCTGTACTGAAGGTGCCACTCACAGCAGCTTGCTGAAGGAGCCCTAATATCTGCAGGAACAGGGGGACTCTTGAAGAGTTGCCGTTATCTTCTGCCTGGGAACTTCTTCCAGAGCCCCTCATCTTCATGGTGATGGTACGTGCTTTGGTCATGCATGGGACAGCATCTAATCCTCTCCGTTTTGGGCTATATTGATAAGGAAAATAATTATGTGGCATGAAAATAACAGAGTAGCCTCATCTAAAAGTGCTTCTTCATCAGGATGGGATTGAGTTGTGGGACACGTGCAGGAAGGAAAAATAGACTTGATGGGGGAAAGGGAGGAAGGAAGGAAAGCTGCCATTTGTTTTGAGCTGTATTGATGAGAAAAAGAACTAGATGACATGAAAATGCCTAGAAAATAGCTGAGTAGCCTCACCTAAAAGTAATTATTCATTGGTATGGGGTTTAATGTTGTGGCACATGTGCAGGAATGAGGGATAGATTTGAGGGAAGGAGGGAGGGAGGGAGGGAAGAAGGAAGGATGGAAGGAAGGAAGGAAGGAAGGAAGGAAGGAAGGAAGGAAGGAAGGAAGGAAGGAAGGAAGGAAATATTGGCTTCAGAGAGCCTATGGTGTCGGTGTCTCAGGAGGCCTTTGTAATGCTGAACTAAAGAACCTGTTTTCAAACAGAAGATTATTTGATTATATTTTCCTTTGTAATTCCGGATAAAACAGCATTATTAAAATGGTGTCATGCCTTCCATTTATAGAAAGTGAAATGATGGCATTTGCATTTTGTGCTGTCTCCAAGTCTTGACTTCCCCGAAATTGTTTTACTGTGACAAACCAGCTTCAGTGATAATTAAGAGAGAATAGCTTAGCATAAATGCATATATAAAAGTACTTTCACCATTTTAATAGAAAGATGGCTGAGTAGTTCCCAGCAGTGAACTTGGTGTTATTTTTGGTAAAGAAAATAAAAGAAACGCTTAAGAAAACCTATGGCCACCAATCCCAGCCCTTGGAAGATGCACCCCAAGAGAAAAAAAAAAGGCTGTTGGGATGCATTACTGTGGATTCTTTAGCAGTTTGGTAAGGTGGCACAGACTAACTCAGTCCTTTTCTATTTCTGGGGTATTTTTTTAAGGAAGTTCAGTGATCAGTCTGAGCCTAGTTATCCCATCTGGTGAGCATGTCGATGGCACAAGGTTTCCCTCTGCAAAGAAATTACGTGGTTAGCGTGTTATTTACTCATCTTGAAGTCTTCAGCTGAAAGGAGAAGTATCTGCTGGAGTTTGCATCTCCAGCTTTATGTGGAGAGCTTCATCTACTCTGCTACTGTGACTCTAATTTCATTCTGTTTTTCAAACTCATTCTTTTAACTTTTTCAGAGCATATTTAAAGCTGTTAAGGCATATGTTGATTCAGAACTTCTTTTCAACCTTCAAGCCATTTCTCGCATTCTTCTAGTACCAGTGATGTGCAGGGTGGTTTTTCCAGAGGCACCATCATGTGTCCAAAACTGTTTGAGGTCTGCAGGCCTCTTGCAGCTTCATGCAACTAATCTTGTTTTTTTCAAGTCTTTATACAGACCTCCACAAGTGCTGTATGCAGTCAGCTCACAGTCTCAAGGTAGCCCAGCCTTAAGCACCTCTTTAAAGCACTAAAGTAGTACTGAAATGTCATGCCCATGCACGTGCAGTGTGTGACCATTTAAGGAAATGATTGTGTTAAATCTCAAATTATTTATTAGCATACAAACTGCTAAAGGCCATTGATTCCTTCCTAGGGCATCCGTTCAGGATGCCGGCCAGCATTAATATGGATTACTGACAGTGATTGTATTTAAACTTCTACTGAGACTATGTGCAAAACTCAAATCTTCTGAGACATCATTATTAATTAAAGCTGCTCATTTATATGCAATAATATAGCTATATATTTTAAGACATCTATTTCCATGCTTTGTGATCCTATTTCAGGGAGCTCTGGGAAGAATGTAATATAATTCTTACTGTAAAATGTTTTAGATAAACCTATGAATTCAGCCAAAGCAACATGTCCTTTATCTACTGCTAAGTTCTTTCATTAGTGGCTTTTGACAAAATAGTGCTATGTAAAAGGTGACTGTCAAACTGATAAAAATTCAATTTTCTTTGTTTAACCAGAAAAGGGTATGCGGTCTATTTCTTTTCCTTTTCTCTGTTTTTTTTTTTTCTTTTTCTTTTTTCCCCTTTGAGCTTTGAGACTACTGACAGGATGGAGATAGGTCTGCAGCTATCAGTTTTGCAGTTTAAATTCAGGCACTGAGTTTTCTAACTGGTATGAACTATATATCTATTAGCAAAAGCACACACCAAACCTTATTTGCTTTTATACTTTTACTGCATAGTCTTTATCACTGCTTAGTACAAGATGTTTTTGTATCCCAGGAACACAATGATATATTACAGATATTTTGAAATAGCACAGTAAGGGAGTGAAAGCTCAAAGGAATACTCTGCTTTTTTTTTTTTTTTGCCTCCCTTCTACTTTTTCCTTTCCCCACCTCTATCAGGAACAATTTCAGCAATGACTAAAACTGCAGTTTGCAGGGATCCAGAGTAGGTGAGCTCTTGTCATCTCTGTGTTTCTAAACACAGAGGGTTGTGAAGAGCATAAACCCATCATCAGCTGAAGTTGAAATAAATATGTAGGCACATTTTCTAACATAATCATTTAAATATGATTCTGGGAACAGAAAGGCTATCATTTATTTTTCTGGAAAATAAGCCTCCAAAAGACTGAGTTATGATAGACATATGGAAGTATTGTTTCCTTTCCCCGAAAAAGTCCATTTAGTAGATTGCTCTGGTAGAGAGCAGGTGCAGTTGCAGATATTTCTAGATCATCTCTACTGATCTTTACTTTTGCCAATATCTTCCTTCAAAGAATGTTTAAGAGATTCAAGGAAAGGAAATGGAAGAGAAAGGGAATGAGAAACTTTTTTAAGACAAGAGGAAGAAGAAAAGGTGGAGAAGGAATCAAGAAAGGTGGGAGCAGGACTAGGCTTTGTCATTTTTGCCTTTTTTTTAATTTGTATCTTGTATTTGATTATGAATTTTCTCATAATCTGTGTTTGGTGAAGGAGATTTAGGGAACCCCTACATCTTCTTGGCTGGGCTCGCTAGTACAAGACAGGTGTGGAGCTTCTAGAGAGAGTCCAGCACAGAGCAACAAAGATGATTAAGGGACTGAAGCATCTATCGTATGTGGAAAGATTAAGCGAGCAGGGCCTGTTTAGCCTGGAGAAGGGAAGATTGAGAGGGGATCTTATTAACATGTATAAATACCAGAGGGCTGAATGTAAAGAAGGTGAGGCCAAACTCTTCTCGGTGGTGGCCAGTGACAGGACAAGGAGTGATTGGTATCAGTTAAAACACAGGAGGTTTCATCTCCATGTGAGGAAGAACGTAGTTACTGTGAGGGTGACAGAGCCCTGGAACAGGCTGCCCAGAGAGCCTGTGGAGTCTCCTTCTCTGGCGATCTTCCAAACCTGCCCAGATGTGACCCTGTGCCACGTGCTCTGGGTTTCCCTGCTGGTGCAGGGGAGTTGGACTGGATGATCTCTAGAGGCCCCTTCCAACCTCAGCCAGTCTGTGATTCTGTGTTATTCTGTGGCTCTAACCCCGTGGGACAGTGCGCAGCAAATTGCATGGCACATGCTTCACCACCTCCCCTTGCACTCCTGCAAACCCTAAATTCATCCCATTGCTTTAATCATCATGAACAAAGTCACACATGAGAGTTTGTATACTTTCCTCCTAGGATAGGAGTTAAGTGGCCATTTTATTGATGAGCTTATTGAGATTTTACATGCCTCTGCCAGTGGCCTTTTTCACAGCATGGCATTGATGCTTTGGCAGGAGAATTTTATCAAAAATGTATGAAACAGAGGGGAACTTGGCAGAGCTGACTATTTATTTAAAAAAGACTTTTTTTAAAAAAAAGTTGGCAGTAGAGGCTTCTAATCACAAGAGGCATTGGGGTATTCAAGAAACAAATTGGCTTAAAATTTGTATTTTTTCTAATTGGTTATTGTCTTTAGTCATAATAGCTTTTTGATGACCTTAGAACTATTTGCAATCTTAGCAGAAGCTCTGAATGCTAAATGATTTCACCTCTAAGTTGCTTTTCTAGGTCAAGGCAGAGTACACTGGGACACTTTTTCTTGGTAAATGGTAAATGCTTTTGATCTTGGTGGTTGTAAAGTTACTACTTTGTCTTTTGCGAGCACAAAAAAAATCACATTGAAATTTATTTTATTTTGTTTTTAGAGACGAGAAAGGAGAAAGGGAAGCTCTAACATGGAGCCCTAGGTGTAAAGTAAAATACCCTCCGAGTCCAATGCTGTACCCCAGTTCAGACTCACTATGTCTAGGGCTGGCATCCTCAGGCTGGGAACTCTGGAAGGGAGACGTGGCATCTCCTGAGAGCAGCCAGTGATGCCCATGCGACCTGGTGTTGGAGGGACAGCTATGCTGCCCAATTCTGTTTGGCCTTGTCAAAGCTGATATCAACTGGAAAAATTGCTTGAGGTTTGGGGAATGACTTGTTTTTTTCTCCCTCTTTCACTTCAAGGAGACATTGCCCATCTCAAGCAGCACCTGCTGGAACAAACACTTTTGATCCACTCTGGCATACCTCTAGTTCGTGTGAAGTTGTTAGGGTTACACTAGTCAATGAAATTCCCAATGCCTCCATCCCCAAATCATGGTGAGTGTGTCAAGAGTGGAGAGAAGCGATCCACATTGTTAGTGCTCTGAAGTGGGATAATTCAGTACAGCATAACAGGCATCTTGCTTCAATATGAAGCTTGAAAGCATTGGAGAAAGCAAATAGCTTCAGTCATTAATCTGGATGCCTGGCCAGTGAATGAAGCAAGGAGCTTTCAGGATACTTTTAAAGGTAAATATTACTAACATACTTATTGCAGCTTAGTGAGGTTGCTTGTTTGACACTAGACTGTGTCAATAAAGATGTTAATGAAATCAATCAAAGAAATTAAGGGAAGTGTAATAAGCAATGAAGAACGTTTAAATTTTTAAGTAAATCAGGAATGTTCCGCTTTGTCCAATGTATTTATTAAGAATTGGTGCCATCACCACTGCCTTGCCACCTGGTTTGTTTTTTAAAAAGGCAAAGATTTACTCCTAAATGAAGGCACAATGTCTCTCAGGTTGTTTTCTTTTCTTAATATAACTTCCTTTGCCAAACTTCTGACTCTCAGGTTTGGATAGTAGCCCAGTTAGATTTGGGTCATTGCCTGTTCACAGTGTTTTTAAAGTAGAGAGACAGACAGTGCAGATGTCAAGTTGTATATGCACTTCTGAGTGTTTACTGTGAGCTTCTGATACGCAAAGTTATCGAGTATTTGATAATTCAGATAGGCATTGTTGCGGTCTTATGGGTTTTTGACCCACAACTGCAACAAAGCAATTCCTTGTGGTATATATATATATATAGTTATGGAGATGCAGTGATAGAGATTTGATTTACCAAATCTGATTTGGCTGTCCTACACAGTCTGTGATCATGCAGCCCAAGCAGAATGAAATCTATATAGATTGTTTTCTAAAGTTGTCTCTGGAGAAAAAGGGGGAAAAAAAAACACCCAAAGCAGTGCAATACAAGTGCAGCAGGAACCTGATCTAGGGCAAAGTCTTCTATTACTATCCGTAATAAACACCTACAGTCAGATTTTGCCATTTGAAAAAACAAATAGGAAGAACTAACCTGCAGTGCTGTATCTATTATGCTCACTTTCCAGAAAAGACATAGGATTTTTTTTTTTATAAATAGTACAGTTTGATGAATAGTACAAGGACAGCTTGGAGATGAGAAGGAGGGACATGCTCGGTTCTGAAGAACTCACAGCTTAAATTATTGTGCAAACATGAGGTTACAGTGCTACATCTTTTCGGAGGGCTTTCATCTGGCCTGGCTAGCAAAACAGGGTGAACCTTACCCTTAGGAGTTTGTGTAACTTGAAAACGCTGACAGTGGGGAAAGCAGCAGCCAAGCGAAGCTGCATGGGAATATAGGGTGTCGTTGAACGTATGACTAGAGCTGGCCCCAGTCTTTCATTTCTGGTGCAAATGGAAGCAATCTTTGGTTTGGTATTTTGAAAAATAAATGAAATGAAGAAGTTCTGAGTGGGGTCTCAGTGGCAGGAGATCCAAATCCCAGCAGGCTGATTGGGATTTCACAGCTCTTGGCATTGCGCGTAGGACATAATTTAAACAGGGAAGTTGGTGGGAGAGGGACAAAGGAGAGAACAGGAAACTGAATGCTATTAAACTGAAAAACCCTCTGGTGAAAGGAGTTCCGCCTTTAAGTCTTGGTTGTTTAGATCACACAGCATTAAAAATTGGATTAAAAAACACATGTTCATTTTATACATCGTATCACAACCATTCCAATCACTTTTAAGTTGGAGTCAGTTAAGGAGCTTTAATGATAATGACCCAATTATTTTTAAGACTTGGTAGTAAACGTATCCTGTCAAGATTTTAAGGGTTTAAATTAATGTTTTCGGCTTTAAAACTTGGTAAAAGCTACTGTAAATAATAAAAATGCAGTATGAAATTCTATAGGCCAGGCACACTAATCATACTTCATGCTCGTTACAGCAGGAAGCATTAATTAAAATTGGAAGCCTGTGAATATTTATTTCTTTCTCTGCATCTTTCCTTGAATGACATTACTACATTCAAATCCTGCATGAAGGTCGTGGTTAAGGTAGTTTAGACATCAGGGGATCGTTTTCAGTCTTTAGAGAGTAGAAACCAGAAACTGATGTTTTCTCCTATACAGCTACTAGTACAATATTCTTTATTTTCTTTCATTTGATTATTAAAATTCTTGATTCTGATGACTTCCTTAAAAGGGGATGAGGGAACTAACATCTGTATTTCAAAAGCAACCCAGGATGAAACCACAAACTCTAATAATAATCTTTTGGGGATGACAGAGATTCTGGAGAATGGAATAATAGGTTAAATAATTATTCAATATAAATAAAAGTTTAAACTGTGGTGATATTACATGTTTTCTTCTGTAATAATTGCCAAGGTGTGCTTACCAACAGTAATAATTGGGAATAGTTTATCCATTTTTTTGGATTGAGGAGCAGGCAACTTTATTTGTCTATTTGTTGCAGGGAAAAAGCCTTCCCTTCTGCTCTTAACTGCTTGAAATGACCTGTAGGGCAACTGTGCATTCCCTGCAACTTCCACACCACCTTAGCTTTAGCACTTAGTGGTTGGTGTTTTCAAAGAATAAAAGAGCAAACCTGGATCTTGACAAGTATGTAAAAGAATAAATGATTTTTATCTACAGCATCCTGTTTCCCTCTGTCTTAACATTTTAAGCATATATGTATATTTTATCTCTGATTTAGAATCTTAAACAATGTTCTATCATTCTCTTTACATTTCTGCAACATATAGAGATAATATAAATTAATACACGTCATGTAATACATATTACAGTATGAGGTAGTGATTATAGATATATGTGTGTATATGTGTGTGTATATATACGCACATATGTATGCACAAACACATACATGTAGGCCCATTCACAGTCTTAACTGTTCCTGTGATTAGTTCTGGTGCAACTTTGGTACCTGATTGACCAAAACAGGGTATATGTTATGAATAAAATTGTCTGCTTAGACTAAGCTAATGAGGGAATCAGAGATTCATCTCTTAAGTAATGTCCCATGGTGCATAGTCTCTTATTGCTTTAATTGATCTATATTCTAGCTTTCCTGAGCAGAAAATATCACTGAAAATGCACATAATTCATGGTAAATTTATTTCATTCCATACTTCTGAATGGGTGGGCACCCTCTACTCATCTGTTTTAATGCCACAGAGCTGAAAGCAGAATTTCAGCTCTCATTGTATCCAAAGATGACAAATATCTGATTTTCAGTTTTCTTTTCTGGGTAGCGCCTGTCTGCAGATTCTTTTTGATGACCATGTCTCAGTGGTAGCCCAGGAGTGATAGGCACATTCTTCATGATGTCACCTTTTCAATAAGAATCCATGGAAAAGAATGCCTTATACCAGAGCGGAGGAAAAAAAAGAAAAAGCTGACCCGTGCTTTCTCGACAAATCTGTTTTAGAATTCATATTCACATTTCCAAAGCTCTATGTTAATTTGAGGTGCTGATAATCCAAATATCCACTGAATTTTCAGGTGCCCTTTAGTATTAACCATCCGTCTGTGGCTTGTTGAAGTTAGCAGGACAGATTTGCATTGCAGGAAGTGCCTCCAACTGATACTTTTCTTCTCCTGGATGCTGCATGGGGCCATCTTTGCTTGGTAAAAAATCAATCCATTTGTGTTTGCCACAGCAAAACTTATAACAGTGTTAATTGATAATAATTATGTGCATTTAGGGCAGTAGGGGTGGCATATGAAATCCTGAAGGCCTTAAACGGTGAAAGTGCTCAGCTCATATGCACAAAAAGCAGTTTCTTTGCCAACAAATATTTCTTCAAATGTTTAGAGTTTGAGGCATTTTTTCTTGTCTTTTTTTTTGCCTGCAAATGTACTAATAGAGTGTCACGTGAAAAGGGACATTATGATGACTGAGTGCTTTGCTGTTTTGGAGCCCAGACCTTACTAAGTTGATTAATCTTGGGTTAGTTGGTGCTGCAAGTAGGACATTTCTGGTATGCTGGACAAGTTAGGTCATTACTGAGCCCAAGCAGAATGTTAGGTTGTGTGTACATTTAATGCTACTAGTGCAGTTAGCTTCTACCTGTTGTGTATATATGCAGGATGAAGTGCATTAACAATTGTCTGTAGTACAGAGGTGATTTGAGAAGCTGGATTTTGTTGCGGCGATCTTTAGTTAGTTGGAAGCAGAAGAACTTGCCATGGGGAGCCCTGTTCTGCAGCCTTTCTTTCTCTGACCCAGGTTTTAATGACTCTTCAGTAGATGCTGATGGAACTATAATTATTTCATCTATTTTTGGTTGTTGTACCCTGCAGCTCTACACTCCAAAAGAATGTTTTTTGTTTTTTGTTTTTTCTTTTTTCTTTTCCATCCTGAATTTTGTGCTGAAATAGCTCAACAAATTCCCTTTTAACATTAAGTGGAAAAGCTCATAGACTTTTTGCCCTTTCGTGTAGAGCTCATAACAGGACACGGTCTGCAAACTGTATAAATATTTTGTTGACGTAGTCAATTCTTGGGACCAGATTTGGTCTACAAGTAGTTAAGGTAGATGGTCTTGGGAAGTTTTGAGGAGAGCTTGTACTGTTCTTGTCAATCACATTTTATGTTTCGTTTTTTTTTGTTGTTGTTGTTGTTTTTGTAGAGGCCTGTCTACCGTTATCACCACTCTAAGAAATGGACTAAGGCAGGTTTGTCAGATACTCTATGAAGTCCAACTCTCTGTTTTTTGAGTATTAGAAATAACCCTGAATTAATATCTTAATACCTTTGTAGAGACCTTGCTGTGAAACTTTGAAAATGTGTTTGCTGCTGGGACATCTGCTCATAACGTTTCTGTGAGGGAAGATTGTTCTCTGGGTGATTTTTAGTGAAGTTATCAAAAGTTTGCTTTGCGTAGTCTGCATATCACCAGCAACATCTGGCAGGAGTTAGCTGATGAGTCAACAGACAAGCACGACCTGCTTGAGCAGTGTTGGATTTTTTTCCAAAGTTCTTCAGAACAGCTAGAAAAAAAAACTGTATCTGAGTGATCTTTTGAGATCTCAAATATCTACTCAACTTCCGTCTGGATTTTGCGCTTGTGTAGTTGCACTGTGTCCCTTGCTGGTCAGAAAAAAAAAAAATCTGTTTTACCTATGTAAACTCCTAAGAAAATACTTGCATTCTTATTCTCTTGCATTTCACCCCAATTCAAGGTTTTGGCAGGTACCAGAAGGGCCTTGTGACTGCAAATCTGGCAACTTACTTAGAGTGTTCCATGAAATTATGGCCTGAGGTTACACGAATTGAAACCTGCATCTTTTGAAGTTGTGTGCATTGTTCTGTCCTACACATTCATTTGGAGAAGTGTCTGTTGAAAACTTAATTGTTGAAATTCAAATGTGTGTTACACTTTGAATAGTTCATTATTTTTTGTTAAGTGGCACTCTGTGAAGAGATGTAATAGTAACTGAGATGAATGTTGAAGACCACAGTATCATTTTTGTTTGCATCTCAGTAACTATTTGAAAATGGTGCTCACATGTCAAGATGGTCACATTTATTTCAAAAAAAAAAAAAAGACCATCATCATAACTGTTCTGCACTATCTGTTCCATGAGTGAGAGCTTGGGACATGGAATAATTGTGTTTTTACCACACACAGTTAATATTACTCAGTGGGAGAATAAATAAATAGTTCAAAATACTACATGAATGTTTCGTATTTTTTATATTCTTGTTGTTATATATTAAATACAGTTTCTACTGTGACTGTTTGTTGGTCATAGTTCCCAGGGATTTTAGATGTTTAGAACAAAAAGTTGTCTTATTTTAAAGCTGTCATTTTATTCCTGATATATTGGAATTTGTTGCTAGTATTGCATTCAGAATTGCTCCAAAAGGAATAACAGAATTCCAGTAAAAATG
>JAUBNY010000190.1:300578-318915 GCA_032275445.1 Crypturellus soui
TGGGGGACCGCTCTGGCTCTGTTCTCAACATGTAACTCCAATAAATCTGGTAGACAGTGCCTAACTCTGTAGCTTCAGTCTGGAAATGACCTTTTGCAGATTGATGGGTATCACTTTAGAAGCAGGTTAAGCAGAGAAAGCGATGTCAGTATGGCCGGAGCAGGTCAGGTCTAGTAGAGTAGTGAAAAGCTAGATTTTGTGTGTGTGTGTGTAGACAAGCCTCTAAAACAAAAAAAAATGAACAAAAAAGCCTCAAACAAATATAAAAATGCAAACAAGAACAAAATGCTAAGTCCTTGAAAAAATATCATTTTGCCAGGAAGGTATTAAACCAGGAAAGTTTTTGTTGGCTCCTGCGCCTGCCTTTCTGGAGTTGAATTGCTTAAGATTCAGAGTTTTGATTCAAGTAATTCTCAGTCAGAACGATTTAGAAAAAATGCAGCTCGCTATATTGGTTCCAAAGTTAAATAGTTAAATAGTTTTGCCATTTTAATGGCATAATTCCTTGTAGCAGTGAGCCACGTTGGCCATCCTTGTGCAGTGGGTTCCCACTATCCAGACTATTACAGCCACTGGCAAAATAACCCTGACTCCCTTTCTTGATTGCTATAGCAGCATTATGCTGTACTTTGCTTCCACTTTAGCTTTCAATTTAGTGAAAGTCTTTAGGGATTTTTTTTCCTTAATAATTCTCAAATCTCTTCCTTCGTTAGCATTCTGCAGTTCCCTTTCATTAAACACATATTTATTAAGTTTTTGAGGGTGCATGCACTGCCACGTGTTACTGCACATTTCCCAGTGCCCCAGCGAGCCCGGCTGATAGCACAGCTGACCAGCGCTGCAGTATTTTGGCTAATTAGAATATACTTTTCCTTCCAGGCTTTGCAGCAATTCCCTGATGCATAAAATTACTCCCCCATAGCGCATGCTCTTGGACATGCGAAGTCCATTTAAATTTGCATTATATTTTTTAGGATAGTGTGTGTATGGTCTTTTAATGAAGGCATTTCACATGGTTTGCTCAGACTGAGGAATAAACTGATATTTCTCCATGACAATAAGATTTAATTCTGCTAAAAGCCAAGCAGGAATACTGTTTTCTACAAGTTTAAGGCATCTGCGGCCATGGTGCCGAGCAGACAGGGCGGGCGGTGAGCTCGCCTGCAAACAAACTGCACCAGCTCCTGAGGGTTGCGGGTTGTGAAAAAATTGATAAGCTCCTTGCTGGCCTCAAAGTGTTTACATAGTTTTCTGCAAGATGCACACGGTGTTCAGCTCATGCCTAATTGGTGCAGTTTCCCAGCTTCTTGGGGAGCACAATATCTCTTTACAAGTCCTAGGACTTTTGAAAATCATTTTAAGTAGAGTATTCAAGCCTTTCTCTCTTTTTTTTCTGATAAAGGAGGTTGTTTGATGTAGCTTATTTTTATGACACTCGAGCCTCCTATTTAATTGGCCCCTTTTATGCTCCAAGTCTTTCTGTTTGGCTCATAGGGTATTTGACTGCGTTGTGTTCGATGTGCCTTGGCTGCTTTTTGTTCAGCATACAAAAAGCAGATATCTAAAATTCTCTGCTCTGAATGCACGTGGAAATCCGAGGGGACGGTGCTGTTGTCAGGATTATGGACTGCTCCCGTCTGCTCCCTTATGAAGTAATTTATATCTGTGCAAAAGCAATTGTGCTGCCCTGCTTTTAGTAGCTTTTTACATTTTCATTTCTCAGATGCTAATGTCACCACAAAGTGCAGTGGAGAATCGGGCTTTGGAAGAATCGGTGGTGAAAAGGATTATTTCATTGGCTCTGATATTGCTTTGTTTTATATTCTGTTGAGTTTTCATACGCTTCTCCCATTTCCAGCTATGGAGGCAGACCAAAACATTAATCAATATTTCTGTCACATGTGATAAATTAAAAATAAAACAATAAAACATAATCACAGAACAAGGCTTGTGCATCTCAAAAGCAGAGTCTTTAAACACAACTCCAGATAACATTATAGCTCCTTTTATCTTCAGTATTAATGCACACACATGCACATGAGACTTACTCTGAGTGAATACTCTCTATTTCATACCTGTGTTGTCATAGCAGTGAAGCAGAGCACATGATGAGCCCATTTTGCTACACAAGAACTTCACTGAGCTTTCTTCTGTCTCCTTGGAGCAGATGCTGCTAGACTCATTTTTTTTTTTCCAAATTATGTGGCAAAATGTTATTTTTAATTGTTTTTGCCCTTTGGCAGATTTTCTTTCAATGTATCCTTTTCCTATCTATCTAAAAAGGATGATCCTAAAAATGGAAAAGATATTTTTATTATTGTTATTATTATTGTCTTAAAAGCACCAAGACTCTATCTAGTGTGAACAAAACATTGCTTTTCAAAAAGATACCGTGTGGCGCGTGCTGCCTGTTGGTTAATGACCCTCACAGCTAGGGAAAATTGCAAACGGACGGGAGCCTTTATTTTCATTCTGTCACATATACACATTTGAGGGAAGTCTGTAAAGATGTTTGCAATGTTATTTTCTCTCTGCATGCACATCTTTAGGCATTGATAAACCACAGAAATAGTGGCTTATCACTATTAAGTGGAGTCGCAGTGGGACTCCAAAGTCGCAGATTGCTTTTAAATTTGGGTCTACATGAATCCTTCCTTTGTAATGGAAAACTCTCCCTGGGGCTTGGTTGAGTCATATCCAAAGGTGCTGAACTCGGTGGCACTGAAGGGAAGAGTTGCCAGCCACAGGAGTGATGAATGTTTTTTTGGGAGAGGGTTGAAGTCTTCAGAACCAGTCACAGGCTACTTTTGTTGGCTGCTTTTTGTGCTTTATCTTCCAAGCTGATGTTTCCCCAAAGGTGGAAGAAGTCAGGCTGGGATATACTGTCTCTTTAGAAGAGACTAGGGATTGGGATGGTGCAAAGTAGGTGCAGATACCATCTTTGGGAAAGCACTGAGATTTGAGAAGGATGAAGGAGGCTATGCCTATGCATATTGTGTGTGCTATGCGGCTGGTTTTGTTTTTTTCTTGACACTTCGTGTTAGCGTGTTTCAAAATCCTTCTCAGGGTTGCTCTGATTGTGTAATCTGTACTCTGTAATCCAGGGGAAGGCTGGTGTCTTTTGAAGTGTGGCGTGGAGAACCAAGCACAGTAATCCTGTCTCCCTGGCTTGACCCTTAGCTTCCAGGTGTCACTGCAAGCTCAGAGAAAAGTCCTATGTCGTCCAGGTCACAGGGCTGGACAGTTTGAAAAAGAAGCAGGAAGCTTGTTCCCATCTCAACAGAAAAGGAAAAAAAAAGAAATCTGTGTTTCATTAGCCTCTCTTTAAAAAAGAAATAAAGAGGAGTATTCGGTAGGAAGTACAGAAACATCAGAAAGCAAAAAGATCTGAACGATGAAATACAAAGCTCTTCCTTCACTCGAGTGCTCCTGAAGTTATAGGAATGTTGTCGCTATCCATAATGGTGCCAGAAAGTGAAAGTTTTCTGCAGTTTGAGAGTTTCTTTGCATAAAAAAAAAATGTTATTTCTGTAAGATTTTTATCTGCGATACAACAGTGATAATTTCAGCTTAGTTTTGTCACTGGCAGTCACAACGACAAATGATATGAGGAATTCAGAAGAAATATGGAACAAACAGGTAAAGTAATATCACCCTGCTACTGTCCATGGTGTTTTTGCAGCTTGTATATGGCATGTTGGTCTGGTCTTCACCCCCCAAAAAGGACTCAGGAGAAAGGGGAGATTTTTGGAGAGGTCAGCAGGGATGAAGCTACACACCTAGACTCTTCCGGCTGCAAAGAAGGTGATGGGAAGGAGGACTGCTATGATAAAGGTCTAGAAATTGGCCTGTTATTGCCTCTTCCAGGACAGCAGTTTGAGGGCAGCAAATATAATTAACCGGTGGAAGGGGTCAGGCAAATGAAAGGAAACTATTGTACCCTGTGCCTGAGCCATGGACCTCCTGGCCACCACATCTTGTGGAAGTTTGCATGTGTTCAGCAACATGTTGGAAAGTTTAATTGAAAAGAAATCCTTTAAAGAGCCACTTTTGAAGTCTCTAGTTCAGAAAACGCTGGAAGCTGGGTGTAGGTGTATATTTTAGGAATCAATGCTCTGTGTCCATGCACTTCCCTGTGCATCTCCTGATGGCTGCTCCCAGATGCCACTGGACCTCTGATCTGACCTAGTGTGGTTATTTCTTGCATAACGTCATGACCTCCAGGATAAAGTCTAGGATTCATTTTTTTTTTGTGTTCAAAGACTGGAAATTTCTCCACTGAGTTAGGAGCAAGCAGGAAGGAGATAAGCTAAACATTCAGGTTCCGTCATTCACAAATACTGAGATGAATATAACAGAAGTATGCAGGCAGGTAGGTGTGCTGTCAGTTACTGGAAGAGTTATCTGCTTGACTGCTGCAAAGAGCTATTAGAAGGATGGCCATTAGGGAGTTTAATTTAAAGCCAAAGCCCGAATAAGCCTTGCATCAAAGTACTGTATTACATGGGCTGTCCCTGTAGTTCTGATTGGCTAAAATCTGCCCTGACTTACTCTCCGGGCAAACACGTTGACTCGCAGTCGAGCAGGTTGTCCGTAACTTGGTTCCACGCACGACAAAACCAGCCGACGGGCGCCTGATTTATCGAGTTGCTGCGTGCGCCCTGTGTATGGGGACCGCCGGCAGCCCGTGCCGTGCAGGAGCGGGGCCGGGAGGAGCGGCGGGGCCTGGAGGACGCAGGCGGGGCCGGGAGGAGCGGCGGGGCGGCCATCGCGACCGCGGTCCCGCGCGAGGCGGGAGCAGCCCCGCGGGCCCTGCGAGGCTGCCGGTTGCAGGTGCTCTCGCCGGCGGAGGTGAGCGGCTTGGGCACTCGCTGTTGGTAATTGGTATGGGCTGTTTTCTTCGGAGATAACAGAATTTGCATTTTAATTAAATTGTTGAATTTATCAACACTGAAGCATAAAACGTAGCTCCCTGGAAGCTTTTACACTACCGACACAAGGGCTTTGGAGGAAAAAGAAGGCAAAAGAGCCATGGTCACATTTCCTCCAATAATGGTGCTAGCTTAGTAAAGACCTTTGAAGTCTTCAAGCAGTTAAGGGGGGAGAGCCTAATTATAACATCTGAATGAATGAACCACCAAATATGCTGTCCTAATTGCTGAGGTGCCAATATCACTGTTGTTTTGGAAGCTGGAATTTGTTACTTCAGTCGTGGGAAAGCCCAATCCCCTGCTCAAGGTGGGAGCTGAGAATATTCCCACAACTCCCTGCTCACGGAAGCACCCGAAGCTCTGCCTTCCCCCCAGGAAAGTGATCTCTGTGTTGACACCAGCGTGACTGGGCTCAAGCGGAGCCTGACAGAGCCAGGGGAAACTTTGGGGAAAAACAAATGCTGTCGTGGTCAGTTTCACACTGCACTTGGAATTGGTACAATATTTCATATTGAATTTTCTGCCAGGTTTAAGAGTGAGATGGTGAGATCTTCATCTGTGTGAGGATGCGCAGCACCGGTCCTTCCTCTAAGGCTGACCGCAGATCAAACGAGGTCAAACCGAACTAGCAGCAGATGCTCAAGTCAGGCAGAGCAGTGATAACGGCAAACCCAGAAATGAAGGCAACCTCCTATGCAGACCAAGGATCTGAGATTCGCTTTCCCATGAACACCCGGCTATTGGTGTTCACAAAAACTGCATCCGGAATGATTGATGAGAGAATCGAGCAGTGCTTTGGAGTTAGAAGAGCCCCAGCTTATCTTGAGATGCTTGTCATGTCCTAAGGCAGATAATTTTGCAAACTTTTTTAAAACTTGGGGAATACCTTGCCTTTTGTGATGAGAAGTTGCAAAACTTGCTGCATCCATACAAATGGCCCGGTTTTAGGTAAAGCTGCAGTTTCAGGAAATGCCATCAGGACATCTTATGCTGGCTGAATTTGGAGGAGATCTCTCTCTGTCTCTCTCACAGGAGAGTGGGAAAACCAGCAGAGTTGAGATCAAAGTGGCCTGTGGAGAACTCGCCCTTCTTCTGCTCCCAGGGTCTGCTCCACATCTTTGCTTTCTCAGGCTCCCTCCTGGAGGGAGGTTGCACGGGGCTGTGTTAAGTGGTTCACCAGCACCCCCTGCCCAAGCGGCAGATCCCAGCCGGTCCTGCTGTCCTCTCTTAGGTCTGGAGGCAGCTGCCAGAGCCCCTGGGTGCCACCCTGAAAGCCACGCACAGGCTGGGCTCTCCTCTGGCACCTACAACTGGGTAAGTCTGATTTTTTGTGGCTGCAAGACGAGGAGGAGGGAAAAGGGGTTGGCAACCAGCTCCTCGGGCTGCGGAGAAGCCCCAAAGTCAAAGCCAGAGAGCTTCAAAACTGAGTGAGACTAGGGACTGAAGGTCCCTAAAAGAGAGGTCTTAGGAATCAGAGAAATGATGAAAGGAGGGCTGAAGAACTGTTTTGTGTGTTCAGGCACTATATTTTATGGGCATTTATGTGCATGGAAGCGTTGCTGTAATATAGCTAGCCCAGCCTTTTCATTGATGACCTTTTATGTAACATTAACCACAATACTAAATTCACAAAACTTCCCTACACTTAGCTTCCAAGAGCACAAAGGAAAATGTAAGGCAAGGATGCCTTGCATTCAAATAATAACACAACTACTGCCATTCTGAATAATATCTAGGATGTGCAGTTACAATAACGATGTATTTAAATGTAGAACTCTAAAAAGGTAATTTTCTGGAGAATAGCCATATACAAAAAAAAAATCTAGCTTGCTCAGTAACTTACCTTGTTGTTGCCACATATTTTTGTAGGGCTCCCTTTCCCAAGTAGATGGTTATTTTCTTTCTATAGCTTTTTAGCGACAGTTTTATTTTACACCTATTAAAATGGTTTAATAATTTAAGGCTAACTTGCTCTGGTTTTACATTAAATACACTTCTGATTTCAGAAGGAAAGTCACGCTTGGCATTCAAATACTTCCAAGTGAGAATGGAGCATTTAGGGTTAGAATCCTGAGAAATGGCGTTTGCTGCACTGGCTTTACTTCATTCCCTGTTTTTTTTTCTTACACTGAAAACATCATTTTTGCTCTTCTGCCTTTTAAATAGCATTTTATATAAATCTCAAATATTCTCTAGGCCTTATACAAATCCTCCATGGCAAGCAAATTCCACTTCTAATTTTTTTTAGTATTATAACATTTCTTTTCAGATTTTAAAATCAAATGGCTACTACAGGCCAGTATGCAAAATACTGGGGCCTATTTTTCTTCCATGGGGATCAACCCATTTTGACATGATGGAAAATTGTTAGTGACAGAAAGAATACTGTGTTGAGAACTCTATACATCAAAATAGAAATCTATCAAAGTGCAATGAGGCTACCAGAGTTAGGAAGTCTACAGTATCACTGCTGGAAGACGGCAAACTAAATATTGAGAGAATTAACATGGTGACCTAAGCTTCTACAAGTCTTGCGGGTGCTTTCTGGAGGAATGACTCTTCGGTGGAAACGACCTTCTTCACTGTCAGCCTGTCACGTACTTCTTGGGCTGCTGTGTCAGTGCACAAAACGCACGGTCTGATCCAAGGAGAGAACTGTTAAAATTGATTTGTGAGCCATTTGGTTTGTACTTTATAAAAAGTGCAGCTTGTGTCTGCCTTTGGCTTTCAGGGAGAGCACTTTAAAAAAAAAAGAAAAGAAATTAAATTGCGTTAGAAGAAGAAGCCATAACGTTTGGCTTAGCTCTTACGATTGATGACTGGCAGTGGGAGATTGAGCCTCGTCCGTGATTTATTTCCCTGCTTGGCAAAGGGGTTGATAAGCTTTCGTGCACCGCCGTTCTGTCACAAGTTTCAGCTGTCTCAGCTCGATGCCTGCTAGTCGGTGCCATGTGTCCTGCTCTGGGGCACGCTCGGACCCAGTGCTGTTAAATGGACAAGCTCCACTGGAGAAGCTGAGCTCTGGTTTTCCTCAAGGAAAGTGCTGTGTTCCTGGGAGCAGATGGCAGTATATACATCTGGGATGTATAGGACTTAGTGCTGGTGCCTGTGGATTTTCAAGGCATTTCATTTGCTTTTTCAAGGATTTTCTTTAACGCAGGACTCGAGCTGATACAGCACTTGCAGCCTTCTGCTGCAGAAGGATGTGAGGCTGTCACCTTTAGAAAGGATCAGGTTTGTCTTGTGAACGTGCTGCTGTGGGCTTGTTCTGCCTGATCCCTGGAAGTGAATTTGTTACAGTGTACTGTGAAAGAAAGAGTTTGTATATCTGCTGACTTACATAAAATGGAGTTTTTCATTTTATATATGAAAAGTGTTTTTATACAGATAGGGCTGGAGCTATTCAGTTCTAATGGAAGCAAAATATTTTCTCATTAAATGGAAAATAAACTACTCTGATACTTTGAATATTACACAGAAGATGACACTTCCAAAGTGGGGGAAAGTCATAACCTTTATAACTGCCGCTCTAATAGCCTACAATGCTTACAGTTGCGATGGTCACGTTCATTTAACATGTCCAGTGTTGCTTACTTTGCATTAGCTTTTCCATGCTTGAGAGTACAGCTAGACTACGCTGGGTGCGAGTATGCGATAGGTGTCACATAATAAACTCTTTCCCTTTTTTAGGCCCGAACTGCTTTGCAGAAACCCTCGTCATTCCAGCAGGCCGAGAGGTGAAAACTGACGAATGCACTATATGTCACTGTACTTACGAAGAAGGCACGTGGAGAATTGAGCGGCAAGCTATGTGCACTAGACATGAATGCAAACAAATATAAGGAATCTACAAATTAAAGTACTTTGGGATTTTTTTTATAAAGTATTTCACAGCGGTGAGCACTCTTGATGGCCCGGGAAAATCTGAACATGAAGATTTTGGTGAGGAGCAGAGAATAGTATATTGGTATTTTGCTTTTCATGGTAACATAATACTGCAAAGCAAAGACATGCATATATTTAAAAAAAAAAAAGTTTGGACATAAAGAATACCTGTCTTAATAAATGTGTTTTATTTTCACAGTGAGTACACGAAATGCACTCTATCAAATATTCTATGTATTTCTATAATACCATTATAGAGCTTAAAAATAAATGTTTTATATGGACAATACAGATTAAAATACGGTTGCCTGTCCTGTTATAAGCATGCACCATAACTAAAACATTTCATTTTTGTTCCAGTTTCATCATATGAGGATTTTTTTGATTTGCTTGTTCATTTTTTGTTTAGGAGGCCATGAGAGAACCAGCATGTGACAAAACTTGGGAGCTTTCTGTCTTTTGCAAACATGCAGCATATGCTTTCAGAGAATATCTGCTCATTTATTAATATTGCTGTAATGTAAAAGTGGGTCAAATCCTTTTCTAAGTTCTGCTGGTGCACATCTCCTTTTCCCAGCTGAGATAGCTCGAAGCAGTAGGTAATATGAAGCTGATCTTGCATAACCGTTGTCATAAAAATGTAATTTGACCAAATCAGTTCCTAATACAAGTTCGGACGTAACACACTGCAGTGGTACAAATTCCTTTTGATGTGACCAAAACAGTGCCACGTAGCTGGTTGAAATGATGGTGAGTAACCAAACAGCATCATTAATGTAATATGCAGCAGATGTGAAGAAGTATAACTCAAAAGGGCTAAGGTGGCCGAACAAGCATCCGCATATGTGGTTCCTCTACACAAACCCTTTGGCAGCAAAACTGATTCACAGCTGATGGAAAGGTTTTCAGACAGCTCTTTGGATCCACCAAAGGACTTAAAGCATGCAGCCTGACCTTGAAGACATCTAAGGTAAAGCTGTTTGGTGGCCTTTTTCTAGGTTTGTTTTGCTTTTAATTTTATCACTAACTCCTAAATTGCTTTGAAATTATATTGAAGAAAACATTTAAACATGGGTTTACCTGTGAGCTTTCACTATACATAAGATTTAAAGAATCAAGGCCTGAAACAAGAATAGTGTTATTTATGTTCTCATTTACCTTTTGATACGTACTTCTGTGATGTGACCCCATTTCTAGGTTTCAGTCCATACCAAGTATGAAATTCCAGCGCTGCTGAAGACCATGGGAGTTTTGCCACTGGCCTAAATGGATCCCGGGTTTCACCTCAAGTCTGCCTTGGTGAGGAGTATGTTTATATCCGTAGCTGGGCATAGTTTTCCACACTAGTGCTAAATACTTGGGTCATTTGGGAGGGAAAAAGGGGCCATGGAATCACGGATCAAGGAGCCATAGGTTGTACAGACAAATCTGTGGCGAAGTCAGTCTGTCCTTAAGGAAAAAGGGAGAAGGGAAGGGAGTTTATTGATTTTGAATAGCTTTAAACCATAAGAAAATCAAGTAATTCCCCTTAGGCTCTTGTGTAGGGGTTTAAACATTGTATGGAAAATGCATTTCTCCAGCAACTGCAATTGCTAGCAGGGATAGAGGAAGTATTTCACCTGGGAATCAGTCAGCTGGCAGCAGTGAATGGTGATGCGGACTGCAGATTTCTTTTTCTTGGAAGCAAGGAGGAAGAGGTATTTCATAGCTCACTTTTACCTAGACCAGGCACACTTGCAGGTATAAGCATAAATGCTTAATTTTTGCCATTTTGTACCTTATTCCTTCAATTCCTTTCACTCGTTCAAAGTGTGAAATTTGAAATGTATTATTTTAAGTGTATCTGTTCACTGATGTACTTGAATAGGATTCATTGCACATTTAACATAAAGAAAATTTGTTCCTAAATCAGCAGCACCATGCTTGAAGGATATGTAGGTCCTTACTTACTAAAATTGATATCTTCACAGGCTGGAGAAGTGCCAATATCCTTCCACGAATATCATCTTCAGGGAAGTGGAAGTACCCCCCTGTCAGAAGGGCCACACAATGTGAGTAAGAGCAGCAAACACACTTGCAACGTGGGATGGAATTGATGTTCCCAATGTGTTGGTTAGTGCCTCTTTAGGACACTCTGTTTTTAGTACAAATATATGACTTGCAGAATTGTGAATCTTTAAATGGGGCCATGTTTAACTGGCAAACTTTGGAAATCTCATCTTTGACTAGTTATATTTTGTTCCCTCTTCACTGAAGGCTCATGTTAAGCTTACACTGCTTTCCTAGGCTTGCATTTTTGTTATTTTAGCATGATTTGTCTTTAGCAAAAGTATTGAAGTATTGAGGTTAAATTGAGGCTAAATGCTATTTTTTGTATGTATGTTTCAGTGCAAATTTTATAAACATTTTCTAATGCACATTTTTCCAGTGGATTTTTCTTCCTTTCTTCCCTAGTACCAATGTTTTGTCATCCTTCTGTAGCAATAGTGTGACCCTTTCTAATTTTATCTGGAATTTCCTGGGCCAGTTCACCTAGAGCATTTCATGGTCACCCAGCTTTGCAGGTGCTTTCTTGAAGAGAAAGTATTTTGCAAGTCTTTTGAGTTGCAGATTTTTTTTCAGATATAATGTTGCCTAGCTAGAGAAGTCACAATGAACCATGAACCGTCTTTACATGAAGGTCGCTCGACCACATCTGGCCTTGGCCTGCAGCATACTCATGTGAGAGCTCTTTGGCCATCACTGAGATGTGGGTATAGGCTTTTCCCTTCACACTACACCATAAGCTTAAAAAACTAGAAAATACATCTGCTTCATTTCTAACTAAACTCCAGAGTAGATAGACATGTTAATCAGAGAGCAGAACAAAATTAAAAAAAAAATGAAAATAAACTCTTATTATGTCTCTAACAGCGAGTTTACCTGTTTTTTGGTTAGTTGGTTATTGGATTTTTTTTTAAATAATATTAAGCAAGTAAGGTGCACATTAATGTTGTAAAAAAGTTATACATAAGTAATTGATATAAAATAATGCTGCATAATACTGATTTTTGGCTGTTGGGTATATTTTCCAAAAGGAAACCTGAAGGGATACGTGAAGTCTTGATACTCAGCTGGTTCCATGCAGACAATATTATGTGCCCTATATATGAGAAATTCAACTTTGCAGGTATGTTGTGTCTATAAAAACTCAATTTCAAGATATGCTGGTAGCTCACAAACAATTTTATATTTGAAGGTCTATTGCTTGGAAAATGAATATTCTTCTCGGATGTTCTTGTGTAGCTTCATTGGCATGAATATATTTCTGCTTTGGCTTCACTTGCTTCTGCTTATTTCCCAGCTGAAATCACAGCAAGGTTAACTGCTGGTGTGGTGTTCTCCATTTTTGTAGGATTACAGTATACATGTCGTGTGGTTAGGGCCTTCAAGAGATCATATTCTAGTTACTTTCAGATAATTAGAAAATTGCACCATTACTTCTTGATAGGAACAGTTAAGCCCTAACACAAGCATATTTAAACCACAAAAATGGAAGTGCCAATATTCACTATAATATTTATGTGACATTTAAAAGGTAAAAGAGGAAAATAATGAGAAATTTGAGCCACTGTGAGTGAAAAGTCCGAGCAGTTGAGGTATCAGTAAGAGTCCATAAGGGAAAGGGAAGAACTATGGCAAAGGAAACAAACAGGAGAAACTACTGAACATGTCTAGAAGGGGTAGACAGAGACACCGAGTATTACTGGGCATGGTCCTGGGCAACGTGCCCCTGCTGACCCGGCCCGAGCACGGAGGCTGGATGAGACAATCCCCAAGGGTCCCTGGCAACCCTGGCACTGTGTGATTCTGAGTAAAACACCAAAACAGATTATGCTATTCAAGACCTTTATTCCTTAGTAATAGTAAGAAAAAAAACGTTATGAAGAAAGGTTTCCTGACTTTGGAAAACTCTCTTCTGTTCTCATGCAGTGCAACATAACGTATATTGTCATGACTTGTAAAATACTTGATATTGTCTTTCAATGATAACTTTAACATCTAAACCAGGATAACCATGCAATACATTGGATACTTTCAGAATCATATATCATTTAATAATCCAACGTACTGCATATAAGTTCTCAATTTATTTCCCTCACCAGATAATTTTCTTCTCAGCCTATATTACCATGAGTCTTTTGTCTACAAAACTGTACGCTCTGCCCTGCTGCATTTAAAAGCAGAAGGAAACACAAGCTGGGGAGACAGCACTGAATTGAACTTTTCTTATTTTTTTCTTTCTTTCCCCTATCCTGGTATTCAAACTATTCATCACTTTTTGATGAAAATAAGTACTATTCAGATAAGGAATTTTATAATTCCTTCAGTTCTTGGAACATAGCCTCTTTCTCCCAGAGTCCCTTTTCCTCTCAAAAATTATTCTTCACCACATGAGAAATGTAAATTTTGAGTCCTTTGAAACATTAAACAACACTCATGGCAGAGAAAAATAAATATAGCCTACATTGTCTTTCCAATTAATCACTTAGGTCTTTTTAAAATTAAATATTGCTGAAGTCCAAACCTATATGCCAATTATCAGTTGCAGATGAGTCAAAAATTTTTACTGTTTATCTCTAGAGGCTAGAAATATTGGAAATATGGTGAGAATATTGATATGGAATATTAATTCATCAGTAATAGGAAATGCATTGACATAATTAGCTACATGAATCCTGATGTTTAAAAATTCTGCACTTACCAGAAATACTTGTTACATTGTTTGTATTACATTTGTTTGGGGCTGCTAGTTAACAGCAATGTCATTTTGTCATTCTTAAGTTTCTTGCCTTAAAAAAAACAGTTTTTAAAAAGTAGCATAAAAGATCTATTGTTGCTAAGAACAGACAATATAGTAATGGCAGGTTAGTCTTGCTGAAGTAAATATTTATAATCTTGCCATGCTAAAAAATGTTGAGTTTCCCACTTACATTGGTCAATAAACTTGACTTCAGTAAGGTCAAGAAGTTAGCCTGCTTCATTTTTCTTTAGGAGAAAAAAAAAGGGAAAATGTCCTATGGTGTTTGGGAGACCCAAACACGGTCTCCAGTGTTTTTGTATGCACAGATTTTAAGTCTTGGAAAGAGGTGAGTTTATGGAAGAAATGTTGAGGGGAAAAAAAAAAAAAAAAAAAAAAGAACAGATATCTGTTCATAGATAGTGTTGGAAAGTAGTAAACATAAAGTACACATAAGTTGACTGAATGAAAGCTTAACATGTATTTGTGAATATAAAATAAGAAAATGTTCTTCCATAGTGTTATACATAGCTCCAGTCATACAAAAGAGTAGCCTAGATGCTTTAGCAATGAGAGGCTTATGTCAAATTCAATTTCAATACCAATATCTCTTATACAAATATTCAAGAGCACAAATAATTTGACAAATGATTTTTTTTTTCATAAACCAGCATAAATTAAGAGTAAATTAGAAACTCGGTTTAATACTGATAACCAGAGGTGAGAATTTGTTTCAAGAATTCCTATGAAATAAAATATTTGCATTTCACTGCAGTCAGGGAACAGCAGAAAAAAAACACAAATAATAACATGGGGTGTTATTTTGTTCACAGTAGGCAGAACTGAACACAAACCTTTATAACTACTCACTTTACTTTTTCCCATAAGTCTTTAAGGGTGCACAAACTGTGAATACACTTTAGTGCATTTCAGCTATTAGGAACACCAGAAAGCCTCGTGTTTCTGTATTCTGCTTAAATGTATAAATGCATGCATACAGAAGCAAGTCAGTATTTTGTACAATATTTTGTGTAGTACCTCAGTGAAAACAAAATCAATTTGCTTTCTCCTTCAAAGTATAGATACTATTTTATAAAGGCTTTTAAGTGATTGACTGATTTGCTAACCAGAACATTCTATTTCTGAAGTGCAACACAAAAGTAAATACATTAATCTATATTTCTTACTTAATCTATATTTCCACTGACTTAAAATGCATTAAATGTCAGAGGATAATTCTGAAATTAATTTGCCATCCATACTGTAGGAAGTTCTGTGTGATTATTGGTATATTTTTACCACCACAAAGCCTATATTTTCTCAAAGACAATACTGCGTCTGGTGTGGGGAAATAGCTGTTAATAAGCCAAACTAATAATAACAAATTTAGTGCTATTGTGATTGGCAAATTATGGAGATACCATATAGTCATGCAGTGGTTCAAAGAAATATGACAACCTGTCACATTCATGTGTATTTCTAATTACACATGAAAACAAGGTATGGGTAGCATTAGTCATTTTATGGATTCCAGTTAAGTAGAGATGAATTTCTTAACTAGCTGCTAAGCCTTTTTGTCTCAAAATGTCCTTTCCCAGCTATTTATTTTCAAATGTCATTTGATAAAAATAACTATTTTATATTTTCTTTTAAATACTTATGTTGTTTATAGTAAAGTTCAAGGAATAAACAGTATCACTGTCTAGAAAACTAATAATGATTCTCATCCTTTTATTTTAGATGCCTTAGTTACCTGTTTTATATAAAAATTACTGCTGTTCCTTCAAACTGGAAAAGCAAGCTAAGACAGTGTGTTTTCATTTTCTGCATCCTTCACATCAAAGTACATTATTTTTGAGGTTTCACTCATATAAACAGCGTATTAATGAGCTGCCTTTAGTATAGAACTTTAGGTGATGCGCCGTAAAAGGAGTTTAAAACTACGTCTTCGAAGTAGCACAGTATTTCGGGGGGGTTGTTTGTTTTTGTTTTTGATTTTTTTCCCAAGAATGTAGTTGCTTAAGAATATATTTAAACCTGTGGTCCATATTTATGCCTCTGAAGGCAGGAAGAACTGAACACCACAAGTCCCCTGTCTTTTTTTCGAACAAGAGATATACAAGACATATAGGTAAAACTGGCTTTCCTGTCTAGCTCATTTTCATACAACTAAAGGGAAAGACTCTCTAATCTTATATTAAAAATAGTACAATTTTCACAGGGTAGAGTAGATAGAATTGGAGGATGGGTCCTGTTACTGAATGTCAACTTAAATGAGGTCACTAATGAAAGAGAAGGGAAAGGGAGGCAACAAGCTGCCGCTTAGGAATCCTTGTCAAAGATTTTACAAATTAAAAAGTACAAATGTCATAATACCAATACAAGTTGTATTTTGCTTGTTTGTTTGTATTTTGGTTTATTATTTTGTTTTCATCAAGTGAAAACCAAGGAGTGTTATGGTCAGCCTGATACCTTTAAGGTTGGAACAGGTGAGGATTAAAGTGAAATTCTACAGTCTATGGAAAGAAGTTATCTATTGGTGATAGGTGAAATGATAAATCATCATTATACTGATAGTGATATTATAATTCCTCATGGAAGAAAATTCAAGATGTTATTGCATTTGGGGCTAAACTGCAAAATTCATGATTTCTCAGTGTCAGATGCAGACCCTGAGCTGTTCATTGCAACAGTCTTAAGACAGAGTAGACAGGCAATTGAAAATGACAGCTCAGAGTCATTACAATAGTCCATGTAGAAAACAGCCATGGCCTATAAGCAAAGGACTAAAAAGGTGAGTACATATGCAAAATACTTATATTAATTTTCTTTTTTTATTTAATTAATCGTCTCTAATGTTAATAACCTAGCATATAATATAAATGCCTCAAAAATGAAGTAGTCTCAAGTGATATGACAAAGAGTATTTTACCAATGTGCTGATGTATAATTAGCTCTTAAAAACAACTCTATGCCATTGATGTAACCAAAATGAACTCTACACATTTAAAAATGTTTATTAATGTTATCATATTAAAATACATCTGAACTCCTGCAAGAGTGCAAATATTACAGCTGTTGACACTTTGTTGCTCCGTATATGAAACTGTGGTTGCATGGACTACAGTGAGTTGCGTCACTGGGATTGTATGATCCTGGGCTGCAGACAACTTCGGACAAGAAAGAAAAAAAAGTGAAATTTAAATGATATTGATAAAAGAATTGCTTGGAGAAATGCAAAGACTTACAGTTGAAATGTTTGGAATGCCTGTTTATTTGGAAAAAAAAAACAGATTTTTCCATCATTCTGTTAGTTGATGATGAAAATGTTTTATATATTTTATACATCTACATTTATTTTACTATACTGCATTTTTGTCTTCAGCACTTAGCACTGCATCTACTTTTTCCACTAGTGAAATCTTTAAATGGTTGATATTTGATAATGTTTTAATGAAAACTACTGTAGCTGCTTGTATAAATAATGGAAGATAAAGCTGAAATTTAATGTCTGGTCATTATTAGAAAGTAGTGGACAAATAACCCATCAAGTGAGCAGAAACTAGTATTTGTGTAGAAAGTATCCTTAATCAAATGTGTTTTTCCAGTTGGTTCATGTTACACTGATGAAGTCCATATGGCCACCTGAGGAATGACTTGATTTTTTGCCTATAAACAAATGACTAACTCAGCACTAAAGTCTTGGCAGAAGAAAGCAAAATTTGAGCTATTTGATTATGCCTATCCCGAACCTGACTTCATCTTGGTAGTTGTAGCCTTTCTTTAGGACAGATCTCATTTTTAATCAGAATCAGTATTCAACATGCAAATATATTTAAAATTTTCTTTCCCTTTGCAGAACAGGTGCCCACCTGTTTGGGGAGTTTTGCCTAGCTTAATAATGGCTCCTTGTCACTTTAGCAGGCATTTTCGGCAGGATTTACAATATTTTGTATTCTTTACCTTAGGTGATCCTCAGGGGCTGTCACGACCTTGTCTAGCATTGTTTGCCATTGCTATTGACTGAAGAGGGTTTTAGGGGTCTTAGAAATTTCAGAGAGGAGTCTCATATGTGACATTAGATCTTGTATTTTTAGTATATTAGCACAGGCAGATCAAGACAGCTTTACTGGAAACATAAAGCTTTACAAATGCATGTAAAGCAAAGGCATTTCCCAGCCTATGCATCAATTCGCTTGTGCAGCAGAAGAATATTTGTATTATTTACTAAAAATTATAGGCACACTTCTAGTAAATCCTTCAGTATCCTTCAGTTTAACTGCATCAAGGTAAACGTCTCTTATATTAGGATTTTTAAGTTGATTGTGAGTTTATTTCTTGGTAGAATGATCTATTTGTTATCCAGAGGAAAGCATGAAAGGAGAAAGGAATGTGAAGTGGGTAACCTGTAGCTACTCTTGACAGCTCCTCAAAAAATGTCTTTAAGCAGTAAAAATAACTTGTCTCAGTCTTTTTTCATTGAAGGTAAACTCCTATACATATAGCATCATTCTGAAAGTGTAAACATCTTAGAAAAGTAATCCATCTTCACAGCATATTTTATGGACTAGCCATTTCACACCTCACCAATTTAAATGCATGTAACATTCCAATTTGTTTTGCATTATACGAGCTAACATTGTTTTTGATTCACTCCTGATTTTAGGACTGCTTCAATATTGTTTTGAATAATAAATTTCCTTGTGAGGTTTCAAGTTATTATATTTTCAAAATATAATCA
>JAUBNY010000190.1:320136-365969 GCA_032275445.1 Crypturellus soui
AAGAAAAGAAAAGAAAAGAAAAGAAAAGAAAAGAAAAGAAAAGAAAAGAAAAGAAAAGAAAAGAAAAGAAAGGAAAGTACAAATGAGGGCGTAGTACGACATGAGAGAATGTGAAACCGGATTATGGGGATCAAATTAAAGTAAGTTCCAAGACAGGAGATTTAGACTGCTAGATGATATAGTAAGTGAAATGGTTATCTTTATTGCACAAACTGTGTGACAACAGCATGAAAGAAATGATGTGTTGAGAGCACAGCACTGGGTAGCAGCATGGAGGAACCATAACTACTGGAATGAGATGGGAGACTAGATACTATAAGTAGTAGTAGATTGAGCAGGATAGAACAGGAGTAACTGAACCTGTTTTACTGTTTGAGAGGTAAAAATAGAGCAGCTGTATATGTGAATCCTGCAGGAGATACACATGCTCTATTTCATCTTTTCTCCTTGTTCAATAGCCTACCTTATAACCTCCCCTTTTCGTTATTGAGACCAGGAGCCTAGAACAACACTACTCAGAGTTTAATGTAGTTAAACTAGAAAGTCTGAATACTATGCTTTTCAGTGTTCCAAAACAGAAATGTCATGTGAAAGACTATTACCTGAGGTCTGCAATAAAACTATGATGCTACCCCATGCTTAGTGCTAACCTATGACTGGTGAGTAAGAAACATGTTGTAATTTCTTTCAGTCAAGGAAAAAAAAATAAACCAGGAAACTACAGATCAGCTGATTAGACTGCAAGGCTATGTAAACTTTCATGAATGAACATTTAAACAGATAAAGGTAAGCTGAAAGTGATGAAGTTCCATTAGTTTTATAACAGAGATAAATGTCTAATTAATTTAAATATGATAAGGCAGCACATGCAAAAATACTACATTAGAATAAAAATCAGAAAAAGAAGAGACAGTAGTGAAAGAAGCTTAAAAAGGGAACTAAGGGTTGGGGGGGGGGGTAATTCTTAAAGGGATTACTCTTGAGTTTACTCTTAGACAGATTTATTAAACATTTTCACAAGGTTATCGGAAGAAGTCCCAGTGAAATATGCTGACAAGATAAAACCGGGAGATGTTGCCAGTAAGGACAAGATTTAAATCAGCAGGAAGAAACAAAGAATGAGAAAGGCCAGAATATTTGTTTAGAGAGATCTAAGAGTCACTAAGTCAGCAGTAAGATCTGTTACAACCCCAGATGAACTGAAATAAATGCTATTTGTCATAAGTCTTTGGGTTGATACTGGTGTGGATGTGTAACATCTGTTTAGTCCTGGAGGCAAAGGAGTGTGGCAGACGAGAAAAAAAGTATTAATGGCCCCTATTACAGCTAAGAGTAGAGTTCTATTTTTTATTGAAAAGAAATACAAATTAGTTTGGAATGGAGTAAGACTTCAGGTTTAGGTCTGGAACAGAGCTAAGACTTGTGGGGATGGGGAAAGAAAAGAAAATGCACCCTTCAATATCTTGTTTCGGTCAGCAGAGGTTTCTTAATGAAGTCTGGGAAAGATAATTTACTTTCATAGGAAATTAAGCTAAAGATACTGGTAACTATATATATTAACTGCATGTTCCCATTTTTTTTTTAAACTGCATAGGTTAGCAATAAAGTTATTTTAAAACATAAGCAGTGCGTTTTAAATTATTAAAATGTAGTCATCTTGTAACATGCACATATGGATTGCTAAAGGCTGTTGTATTAATGGGAACGAGCCTTTGCCAAAGGGAAGAAGAAAAGGAAGAAAGCTCATGACAGAACTAGTCTGTGCATAACAAAACTTCCAAAAAGAAGGCAGCTTTTCTGAAAGATATTTTAATCTCCCTCTCCTTGAGATAATGTACAACAATAACATACAGTAAATCTAATAAATTCTGTATCTATTTAGCCCTTCCAGTGATTTGTTACATTTTGCATCAGCGAATTTAAGTTTCTTCTTGTAATGAAAAATAACTGCAAAAACACAATCACGTGTGGAAACATTGCCTACATCCTGCGATTTTACACTCGTCTCACTGTTTTCTATTTCCTGTATAATCTTCATATTTCTTTTTAATGTGTATTTCATTCTATAAACCATCTTTGAAATGTAATCAAGTACTTTCTTTCACCATCAAAAGCTTGATTATAGATTTATTCTATATATGTCTGTCTTCTATTACTCCTTTGAGAGTTAAGTCTTATGATTTGGATGTGTATTTTTTAAAATAACAATTCAATTCTTAGTATCTACAGATACTAATAATTCTTAGTATCTTACTTGTTTTAATATGCAGACTGGTGTAAGTAAAATTGCCATAATTTGATCCACCCTCTTCCATTTTATCTCAAATGGATCACAGATACTTAAATTTTAACTTCCTTCTGCAAAGTTATTGTTTAATATGTGACTGTCACTTAATTCAAGACTGAAAAGTAAATTTAATGTAATTTAAATTTGCTAAGTTTTTAAGAAAGCACTGTATTAGTAGCCCTGCTTTTAAAAATATTACAACAAAAATAATTCAGCCTTGTTTGTCTCACCCGAAAAATAGCACTTCAAAGGAAAAAGGCTTAATCTGACTGATTTTAATTTCAACTCTCCCTAGAAGTAAGGGCTTTGGCTTCTAAATCAACAAGATCTTAAAAAAGATTCTCCCAAGGAGTAACAGCCTGAGTAGCAAGTATCGGTTACCTTGACAGACCTGACCAAACCACACTGAAATGGCCCAAGCGTGTTTGGCTGAACACATTCATGAGGCTGAAGAGCAAGTATTCAATCAGCACAAAAGACACCTTAGTAATATTAAATACTTAGTATGATAAATTTGCCACGTACCACAACAATCTGGGCAGGCTGGATGACTTACAGGATTCATTCCATATCCCGGATAGCAGCGGTCAATCCATACCATTTGCAGAGTGCCTTCAATGTAATATATTTCAGGCAATGGATCAGAACTTTTTCTTGTAATTTCTGCTTGATGCTTAAAAAAATTCTCTATGAGAATTCTTGCCTAAATTGGAAGAATATTTTTTTTTTCAAAACTTTTGTAACAAAGAGGTAAAGATACACAAAAATTACACCCGAGAATGTGCTTATGAGCTAGAACTGGCGTAAGAATTAAATGAATCACTACTAAAGATTTTGATTGTAGCTTACGGGGGGAATGGAAACAGCAGGACAATGTGGTATTCTTGGATACACTATTTTTAATTTAGTTAAACTCTGATCAATTAATACAATATCTTGAAAGCGGTGAAGATTGTATAAATAGAATTTGAAATACAATCAATGGCAATTTTGCCTACATTATACACCTATAGCCAAAAATCAATAGCCTTATGGCTTTCCCACCTACATAAGTACTATTATTTAGGCCCATTTTTATTTCAAAAATAATTTCCATCTATGTTAGCTGTCTCCATTCAATGAAAAGAATATGCTAAGAGTTTCTTAGGACCAAGTAAACTGATGAGATTATTATATCAATCAAACGTAATAACAGTAGACTAGTTCACTTACTAAATAAGATTTGCAAAATTACAGTCTGAGAAAGCAAAATATAATTTTCAAACAGTACAGAACTAGCAGCATAAAATTACTGCAAAATTAGGATTCAAGGCTTAATAACAAGCTTAACAACACCTATTCTATTATCCCACCAAAGGCAACATATGCTTTTTAAAAGTTCTTTATCTTATCTGGATTTTTGTCACCATTTTACAAAATACCTCTCACTGGAATATTAAAGATACTAAGTCACAGTTAAATTAAAAATGGCAAATTATAAACTGTAAGATAAACTATGTTACAAAAAAATAGATCCATTAGCAATCCGAAAAGTTCTGTATAAGAAGAGTGTTTTTCATTTGCTCAGAATAATTTATTTTATATTTTAAAAACTAAATTGTAAAAGAGGAAAAAAGCAAAGTATACACAAATTACAAAAATGGCAAAACTGAATCTGTTTCAACTGTACTAATTTGACCATCTTGTCGCTATGAAAAAGGTGAGCTTTGATCATGAGCTTCTTCCACAAATTTGGGATTTTTTCAGTGGGCAGGATGGAGGTTGCTTAATGAGTACAAAATATTTTAGACTTCCTAGCTCCTCCAGGGGAATCCCAAAGAACGAATTAGATCCCCTCTATTGTCAAAAAATAGCAGGTAAGAGACAGATCATTCAAAATTGTGTTCAAAGCAAATCTACTGAGAACAGAGAGCACCTAAAATTGCTATAATATGAAGGATTTGTTTAGAGGAAATCCCCAGAAACACTGAGGTCATGATTGTTTTCATTTCTTCTTGCATCTAGTGCCTTAATGCAGGATAATATATTGAGGATTCACAGAATCTTCTCCTGAATGTGGGCAAAAAAAAAAAAAAAAAAAAGTCTCTTTTAACCAGGTGTCATCTCTATGAAAACAGGACCCAAAGAGGATCAAGCCCTAAACCTCTTATAAAATAGCATGTAGAGGACTTCATCAGCATGTTTGTGCCATGACACAGATGTGAACATCCTTATGGACTGCACTATGGAGCAGCTAATTGTGTGCAAGACAAGGCAGGAAGATGACTGCCAACGCAAAGGTGCACTTGACTAAATAGTACCAGAAGGCTGTGACAGCAGCAGTATTTATCCTCCATGTATCAGTAACTTCTTTCCAGAAGTTTCTTAGCAATTCATCTTTCCTCCCCTAAAAGATATTTTCTATGAAATTCCACCCCTTTCGTACCCTTCCTTCCTCTTTTTCTTTACTTCCTCTCTTCTAGCAGCAGATACGTCTTCCTCCTGTCCTTCCCTGCTGCTGTTTTCCTTCCCCTTGTAAGAATATCCCTGTTAATTCTTCTGAATTAACAGCTAGGACATTCACCTAGAAAGGGAGAGTTTGGTTTTTGGTTCGCCACAGTACATAACAAAAGTTTAAAGGCAGATAAAATTTTCTCAGATCAACCATAAGACCTCTTTGAAGTGATGAAAAAGCACTCTCCATTGCAAAAGAGCATGTTTAATGTCTATAAGTTAGTATATGTTCAAAGGTTTCTCATTGTCCTGCGGCTTTTCATACTCAGTATTTGACTTCAATGTAACTAGCTCCCACCTATTATGAACAATATCAACACTGTTCACAGTACAAACTGATGATATGGTCTGCCTTATCCATAAAATTAACAGAACAATAATTTTAATTGAAAAAAATTATATCCAATAGTTCATTTCTAAATTCACTAAATACAGTGTTTTATGATGCTATTATACTCTAATTTTATTAAAGTTGCTTATTCTTATTAGTTGCCTTTTTATTCCTCTACCTATCTACTGTACCTTGCTTAATCTTTCAGATGCGTCACAAGTGCCTTGTTGACATGGTATGTTGCTTTTTCCCTGGTCTAATGAAGCAACTGTAACAACATACAGTCTATTTACAGAGGAACAAAGTTAATGAAGTCAACACCAAGCTTTTTTTTTTCTTTTTGTTTGTTTGTTTTATTGATTGATTGATTGACTGCTTAAAGATTCTGGTTATCTCTGATGCAAGTTTGTTGGAATTTCTTCCACATTTCAGATTTCTGATTCGCAACAATGTTTTTTTTAAAAAACACATTATTTAAACTTCTGTGTCTAGTTTTCAGCATACTTAAATATTTAATGGAAGCTGACATTTCTTTGTAAATTCGGATGAAAAGGAAATGTATGATCTTGAAAGCTTCCCAAATTTGTAAATATTTGAGTCCATTAAATAGAAATATGTTACTCTCTCTAAAAATTCCTGCATGTCACTATGTCTTTATACTTTTATTGAGCAAGCCAGGAACCCCTGCATTTCAAGGTTCGGGCCGTTTCTGCATGAAACCTGTATTTTATCTCAAGAACAATCAGGACAATGTCTAGCGCTCTCAAACATACCACACTCTCATCCCACCCTACCCCAGCAAGGGTAATAGTACAGTTTGATAAATTAGCTACTATAGTTTTTCAGACTGATTGGATTCATGTGGAATGTGAATTCATCATGGATATGTCTGCTGGAGCTTTCCTCCTCTCACATCTCAGTTCCTCTTATTTACCCACTCAACCCCTTCTGTTCTCACAGGAATCCCTTTGAGTTCCTGATCCAAAGAAAGATTGGAAGTATGGACTGAGGAAAGATACATGGTTACATTTTATTAATTAATTCATGGGTCCATATTCCTAATCAATCAACAACTACAAACACATTATGGTGAGAGCCTGAGGAATAGCTAAGCAAGAGAATGTAGGTCTCCAGAACTGGTATTAGATTTAAGAACCATATATTAAAAGCAGAATTACCTGTTAACGAGTGAATTTAACTCTTTATATTATAAGTTTTAAATACCTCTGCAACGGAAGTAATTCTGAGTCATCAAATGCTACTTATAACTCCAAAAGTATTTTCTTAGACATCAAACTACTAAAGAATCTGTGGTTTACCACTGGCATGCCTCAACCCTTAAATCTTTTTGAGACTTTAACTGGAGAATTTCTCCTCCTAATGCCTAAACACTGTGGGAGACATACCTATTGGCTGAATCTCATATATTCCAATAACCCTAGAATTAATCTAACTAACTATCCTATTAGTATTGAGACTATTACAAATGCAGACTTCAGTTTCAAGAAGTGGGGAAATGAAATGTAGGTTGTATACTTTAAGAAAGAGTCTATTCAAATTGCCTATCTTGGTACATAGTGACTAATAGGAAATGTATAAATGTACATGCAAAATGTATAAAAAACAGTGGCCTTTTGAGAGTTGAAAGTATTAGAAACTAAGTTCAGGAAATTATTAAAGATGTCCCCATGTACCTCCAGCCTGCCAATTATAACATTTTGCTGTATCTCTTTGGGATTTAGATGTTTTAATAACATAAAGTACTTCAAATGAACTACTCATTGATTGGGGATGCCTCACTGTTGCTTTCAGACCTCATTCACAGCATAAAGGAGCTGAGTCTTTCATATGGTTTCAGTGTTCAGAGGAATACTCTGAAAGAGCCTCAAAAAGAACACAGTATCTTCCGAGACTCACTGAGATTTCTGACTTTCACAGTTCTTGCATTTAGTGAAAATGTGGCAATAGAAACATTTTATGAAAATATGACAGAACTCTTTTGAAGGAAGGTGGGTACCTAAGATACTGTGAGCTTTTCACAATCATTTAAGTATAAACCCACCCAGATATCAGGTATACTAAAATTTCATACTTACTCCAACACACATTGTTATTTAATTTTAATTGTATAATAATTAGACATTGAATAATTAGACATCCTGTCTTAGCCTATTGCTTAGAAACTGGAATTCTGAAATAATTTAAAATGAATACTTTTGAGTATTCATTCATTCAAAAGTACTTATCTTTTTGCTATTGACATGAAGTTGCATACAATATTTTGCACTTCTACAATCTCAAATCTTTGTTATTAAACAAAACATGCACAATATTTTCTACATATATGTAGTAAGTATATTCTGCTAAAATAATTTTCATTAAGTATAAAATCTTAAGCATTCTATAAAACTGAGGTAGATTTTACCTGAGAATGTAAAGAAGATTTCATTCTGTAGACCTGCTCTCTGCATTTTTACATGATGACATTCTGACTTAATTAATGTAATTTCACAAGAAAGTTCAGCCACAAGCTTGCTTAGCAACTGAAGCAATGTTTTCTCAAAAGAAATATTGTAAATACTGTTGCAAGGAGCTGCATGATACTGAACTGTAAACTCATAATAATAATTTGGATCAGAATAAGCTGCAGGAAAAAAATGTAGATGATGATGAGACACATATAAAGTAAAAAGTAGAAGTTAATTTTTTTGTATTTGAAAATAAAATACCAATTTAAATTTTAATCTATAAACAAAATCTTTTTTTGCACTCCACAGAATTTTAAATGATAGACTAATGTGTGCTGGGCCAGTTGGAAACACTTAAGATATATTTACAAGTCAACAATTTTATTTATATTCACACATAAGTCTTACCCTTTATTACTGGGATTTTCTTTTCTTTTTTATTTTGATACCTAAACAAGCCTAACAAACATACATATACATACTGTATAGATACTTTTAAGGATAGATCAACTATTTTACCTCTGCCATGAAACTAACTGGACACCTGAGTATCTACTACAAATATACTACTTACTCTACTTTCCTACTTATTTTGTAATAACCACTCTACAAACCTAAAGCTGTAGATCAAAAGAGTAGCAGGTTAAAGGGCAGTTAAGAAAGCAGGTGTAACAGAAGGAAGAATGGAGGTAATGGGGTGGGTGGAATCATAGAAAGGAGAACATGGGGCAGGGGGGAGGCATGAAAGAATAAAGGAGAAGAAACTGAACCAGCTGAAAGAGAAAAAGAAAAATAAAGCAGCAGAACATGCAGAATATGGTACCCAGTTAAGACAGCTCATCAGATCTTATGTCTTTTTCTTGCCTCCCCCAGTACCTTTCCCTTTTTGCTGCATTCTCTGGATTTTTTGTATATTTGTATCAAACTGGAATTTTGTATGCTAATATTTATACTGGATCTTTGCTGAAGAATATGAGAATGCATTACTGTATTATTTTTTCTGTATTTTTTTCCATCAGAAAGGACTGTGTTTCAAAGCAACTTCTTTTTTGATTCAGTCAGTTTGATTCAGCTAATTGCTAGAAGTCAGGGTTTTTCTTGATTAGGGATTCAATGTCAAAGTCAAATTAATTCATGTCAGTGGTTAATTTAGGTCATTGTGCTCTATTCCAAGTTTTCAAATGAGCACTAGTTTGCATTTCAAATTTAAGGTCATAGTTCCTTCTGAAGGCAAACAGTAGCTTTTGCCTGGGTCTTCTACAAGAATAAAATCCCTTTTTTGATCACTTTGAAGTATAGCTAGAAGTGAATAAATAATGTTACAATCTTTCATTTTATCACAGATGTTTTTCCACTTTGCCAAAGGAAATATAACCAGAAGATATAGATATTACATAGTTTTGAACTCAGGAAAGAAAAAAAGCTAAAAAAATAATGCATTAATCTGTTACGAAACAAATTCATGTGGCTCTTTTACAATTAGCTTAATAAGAAATAATACAGATTAATATGATACTATTTTTATGTTTTTGAGGATTACTGTCCACCCAATTCATTGCATGTCGTTACTTTATGTTTCTTTTTAAAAGAACTGTATTTACAAATTTCTCAGTCAACCAGTGATCTTCATTTAGGGCTTTGTAAATGGCATTAAAGAAATTGTCTGGTAGCAATTACTATTAGAAACAATTTATCCCGAGAAACAGAATTACTTTATCTCTCTGTGTTACAGTAGGCCTATACATGAAGTTGTTGAATAATTTTTCAAGGCAACAATACACTTACCAAATTTGATATCTTACCATAAATAAAGTATTTCATTACGAGCTTTTTAGTGGGTTCTGCTGCTGTTAGCTTATAAATGAGGGAACAAGTGTAAACTCCGCTCTGGTCAGCTGTGAAATGTCTCAGTACTAACGTTCCTGTTGGTGATATTTTCACACTGCTATTTTCTAGAAAATACAATAATGAAATAAATTAAGCTGTCATTATGAGAAAATGGAGAGAGAAGGGTCTAAACAGTTATTTACTCTTATACTGTGCACAGCATAGTAATTATGGATTCAGTTGAAGGCACAAAACTCCTTAGAAACATAAAAAAACTCCTTAGAAATTGTTCAGCATTATGAAAATTTGTCTTACTGCTGCTGAACTGTTAAATATCAGGTCATTATTTTTTTATTTGATCTTAGCTACCTATTGTTTTCTAGAATACCTAACTATTCCCAAGAAGAGAAACCTGCCAGACATAGGGCAAAGTGGGCATATACTCTGTATAATTTACAGTCATACTGACTAGTAACCTTTCAGTCTTCAGGAACTGCCTCTGCCAATTTGCTACTTGCTGGTGTTTAACAAGCAATAATCTTCAAAGTAGGAAAGTCTGGAAGTTCTAGTTAAACAAGAACTCTCAGACAGACATTCAGAAATAGATTTATCTATATATCAAAATGTTTCATGTTTGTTGTAGATTATGATAAATAATCTTTCTATCACAAAAGCTATGTGCTGTTATGGAAATAAGTCTGGAAAAATATCCTTGGTTAATTCAAGGCAGAGAGGAAATGAAATCCTATTTTAAAGGACAAATTATAAGTAGCTCTCATAATTAGTTTTTTAAAGAGAAAGAAAAACACTGCTTGAGGTCAGTCTTCGCATGCTGCTGATGAGCTGAACAGCTGCCCTATGTAGCCTCGATGTGGGTTACACAATGTCACTTGATCAGCCCTTTCCTGGGTTGAGAAGTCCTCAGGCAGTGACAATATAGATCAGGATTTCTCAAATGTGCAGCCCATCATGCTGGCAGCTGTCAAAGGAAACCTTGGGAACCTCTGGACTAGAATCAGTTATAATAGATTTCAAGATAAAATAATCTCTTTGGTAAAGTATTTTGTGAATGGTTTTCTGGTTTGTCAGAGGCCAAAATAAATTTAAAAAGTCACATTAATTTCCTAATTAATTTAGACCTTTTAACATCTATGCTTTTGCAGATGCACCTTATTTTTGGGTGCATTTGAAGAGACATTCTAAGAAAGGTACTAGAAAAACAGTAGCCTAATTGAACCTCATCATATACTTGACAGGACAGTGTAGGACAGCTTGGCTCCTCATGAAGCTATTTAAGCTTTTTATTAACTTAGTTTTGTGATGGATGGAACTGTGGCTAAAACAAAAAAGAAGGAATCAAGTGTTTCGTCTAGTCTCAGACAAAATCAAGCGTACTATTAACAAGACTGAAAGTGCAAATTGTTTTGATAAGCTTGGGATTTCATGTTAACCTAGCCTCTAAAATCAACCCTTTGATTTTACACTATCATTGGCTTTATAGATGATGAAGAGGTTTTTATTTTGATTATGAACTACAGAAAATGATAAGTCTATGAACTAGGATGTCATTTGGTCCTTTATGGTGGAATAGCAAAGTCCTGACTGAAAACCAGCAGCATGGACTTTAAAACTGTAGCTCAGATCTTTGGCATGTTCAACTGTCCTTCATCAACCAGAAAAAAAAATGTTAACTAAGTGGATTGCAGAAGCACCTTTAAGATCTATCATAAATTACAAATTTGGTCACGAACTATCATCCCTTCACAAAAAAATAATCCTTCTATGCATATATTGGGTGATAATGTGGATAAAAAGCAGCAACCTTCCTGCAAATCCAAGTTCCTTGATTTCTTCTCACCGAACTACAATAAGCTGATTCCAATGTTAGCATTAGCAAATATTTTAAGATTGAAATGTTTTCTTTTTCAATTCTACTTCAGTGTTCAGAACACCTTCAAAAATCCTATTTTATGCAGTGAAACTTTAAGATGCTAGACATTAGAAGTAATTATTTTAAAGCTCTTTTTCTGCTTAGAGTGCATCTCAAAAAACTCTCATTCTCAACTAACAAAATACTTTTTAAAAACTTCAAAGTACAATTGCCAGATCTTAAGACAAAGGAGTTGCTAAGCTAACTCTGAAGAAAAATGACTTGCTAGTTTTAGGGTTACGATGATTTAAAATTACATTTTTTTCAGTATTTAATTTTTCATTACTCTTTCCGCTTCATATAAGTTTACTTGGGATTATCTTTGAACAAAGCTGCTTATTCAAACAAAAAAAAAGTTTTTTTATGGCTTTAGAGGAAAAGAGTTTGCTGATTTTTTGAGTGTTTAGTGTAGTCATGATATCCTAAATATACAATTACACAAAGCTTTCGGGCAACAGAACACCTTCTTTAGGTATGCTTCAAGGGTTCAAGGACAATACAATGAATGTATTCACTGAGTACAGATCTCATGCTGAAATAATTGCATTTATTTTAAAGCGTTTCAAGAAGCAGCATTTTTGTTAGCTTTTCCTAAAACTGGATCCACAGTTCTGCCTTCTCACTGGATTCTTTCCAATAAACCCACCAAAAAAGTATGAAAAAATGTATCATGTAAGCCTTGAGAACTTTAATTTCCTACTAATATGGGAATTCAGATAGATATTGGGGTAGGTATTGGAAAACTGACTAGTCATTCTGAAATCCAGACAATTTTTGTCATTTGAGGTGGATTGGAACCTAGCCACCTAGCCAGCTTCATACGCATACATTCCTTCATACGCTAGAAATTTAGATTGCTTTTTGTCTATTTATACTTTTGATTTTCCCAGTTGTGGTGGCTGAAACTGATGTCCTCTCATTATTGCTTTGTTTTAAATAAGTTACTTTATAAAACCTCTCTCATCTCTATAGAAAGTTATGTCAGAAAAGTACAACCTTTCTTCTTTCTTGAATCATTTTTGTCCTCCTGCTGCTGCTGATTCTAGTATATCTAAAGCTGCCACAGAGCCAAGAACCCCTGCCGCCCTAGGTTTTATGCTAAGGTTGGCATGGCAACTTGGGATATTACTGAAGCAATCTGCAGGAATAAATTTAAACCTGTCAAATGGAAGTCTGAGGTCTCTGTGGTTCTGTTCTATGTGGTTAGCACTGTCAAAACTGCAGTCCAGGTAAGCAGAGGCCAGTAGAGTGAAAAAAGCAACTTATTGTTAATTCTGAATCTGGGGGTTGTGTTCTGATCAGATTAAGCTCAGTACTAATACACTTGACGATATCCCTGGTAATGTACCTGTCACACGTCACAGACTGGGTATCAAAATTTATCACTTACAATACAGGGCACAAAGCTAACCATGGTGGATGGATAAGGTGACACAACCCACATTATGAAGTATAAGCAAAAATGCTTATACATCTTTGAGGCAGAAATACTAAAAATGCTTTTTGAGGGCTTAACCTGTTATCAGACTCAGAGCAAAAATGTAGTATAATATTAGATGTTATAGAAATGGGAAATTCTTTACTATGATGGATGGCGTGTAGAGGATTAAGAACTAAGAATCTCTGTGGTGAATATGGTAGCAGAGTGCATGACATGAAAAAGTTGTTTGAAAATACAAGGGAACCAAGGATAGAGCTCTGATAGGCACTAGCATATACTGAGAGGAAAGCAAATAGGATTTGAAAACACTGCTACTGTGAGAGAATGGATGATTCATAACCTGAACTGTAAAGTAAAAGATTAAAAAGGTATAAATTTCAACATCTCCCTGTTGAAAAGGAAAATACAGTGGAGCCAAGCTATTTTCTGTGTTGGCCAGTGATGGGTCAAGAAGCAACAGCCACAAACAGAAGAACACAAGGTTTCACCTGAGGAAGAACTTCTTTCCTGTGAGGGTAACAGAGCTCTGAAGCAGGCTGCCCAGACAGGCTGTGGAGTCTCCTTCTCTGGAGATCTTCCAAACCTGCCTGGATGCCACCCTGTGCCACGTGCTCTAGGTGTCCCTGATGGTGTGGGGGGATTGGACAATGGGATCTGCAAAGGCCACTTCCAATCTTAATCATTCTGTGATTTTGTGACATTGAAGTTTAAATGAGATACACATAGACGGAGACAAAAACTAACACCCTGCTTCCCTGCTGAAATTTGTAATAATAGTGCTGATTAGCAGGTCATTATCTCTAATGTATCTTTTATGATCTGAGAGAAAGAATGCAAGTACAAATAGTCCAACATACTCCACTCAGAAACAGCTATTTGGCATTTTCATGCTGTACTAATAGGTTAGGACAACGATTTCATTAGAAACATCTTTCTGAAAAAAAAAATAAAATCAGCTTTACAATAGCTGTATACAGATAAGCCATAAATTGGATTTGGCAAGGGATGTGAAGGCCCAGCAAAAACAACTGCAGCAGAAGAAAACAAAGATGTCGACCTAGGGCAGAAAGCTATGCTACAGCCAAATGACATGGAAAACACTCCAGGGATCAATGCCACCTTTGATTCAATCTTTCCTGGCAAGGTCCGATTTCCAGACATATCCAAGAATGCTGAGCAAGCCACCTAACTAATGAATGTTGTCTATTTTACAAAGTCTTTGTGTTGGAGGTTCCCAGTGACTGGAGAGGCAAATAACACATACTTCTTCAAAGCAGTAAGAGGACAATCCCGGCAATCACATCTCAGTCAGCGTCTCCTCAGTCCCTGCCAGCATAGCAAGTCCTCCTGGAAACCATTTTCAGGCACACACATGACAAGATGGTGACTGGTATCAGACAATATCGATCAGGCAAATCATGCCTGACCACATGGCCATATGGACTGGAAGAATGGAATACAAGGTGGGTGCAAAATGGGCTGGGTGATCATTTAGAATAGAAGTCAATGGTTCAAGCTGAAAACATGAATCACAAGCACAATTGGCAGCAATTAAGGCCAAATGTATAGCAGGCTGCATTAGCAAGACTATAGCCTGCACATCAAAAGTGATGCTCAGCACTCAGGAAAGTACTTCGGAACAGTGTCCAATTTTGACTCACCAGTACCAGACAGACACTAACCAAAGTCCAGCAGGAAGCCTCTGAGATGATTAGGAGGCTGGAAGATGTGACAAGATGCTACAGAAACATATTTTCAGCCTGGAGATGTCTAAGGAGGGAATTGCAGTCTTCCACTACCTATGGTGAGACTATGGAGCCAGACTGTTTTTAAGATGCACACAGCAAAAGGACAGAAAGTCATGATGATAAGTTGCAACAGGGGAAATTTGAAAATTATGAAATTATTGCTTGCCACATGTCCTGCTCTATCCGGTACTCTTCAAAGATGGCACCATTCTCTACAAAGATCTGTAAATGCATTTCATTCTAGTTATCCCTTTATTCATTTCTCTGTATAGCTTTGTATTTGCTTATATTGAAAGTTAATTTATATGACATATATACATTCACAAAGTATCCTCAGTTAATTCTCCTTTTACATTCTCACCTTTAAAACCATCATGCTTCTTTCTGGGAGGAGGAATGGAGGGAGAGCAGGGTTCAGAGAGCAAGAGAATAAGTTCTTACCTGAAAGAATATTGCCACTTGGTCCATGCCACTGGGATACTGGATCAATCAGTTCTGAGTTTCGCAGGCGATTTGTAACACACAAAATATGTGGACTGTTTTGATTCAACTTGACATAAACTTTGACTGAAAATGATTTTTTTCATCATTAGTAACATATTTATCAATGATATTCCAACAGTAAGCTATGTAAAGTTCAAGATAGTAGTTCAAGAATAGTATTGATGAAGTTGTAATTTGGGGACTAGTCCTGTTATCCCTCCACCAAAATGAGGTGTTAAACACAGAGCAGTTTTGTTTTCTCCAGGAAATCCAATTAAGAGAACTTTTTCTGGTGCCACGTTTATCTGTTTGTGTAAAGCAGAACCACAACACACTGCAACGTCCTCCTAAATGGAGCATTTGCACTCTTTAAGCAAATACCGAGTACAGTGCACTCGGTATTTGCTTAAAGAGTGGTCAGTGTCGCATTAAGTGCTGAGTTGCCTATTAATTCAAAAGTAATGAGATGGAAAGCAAACTGAATAAATATTTATTCAGTCTTTTCCATGGTAATAGAGGTGTGCATGCAATCTGTAGTGTACAGGTACTTCTAGCTCTAGGGTTGCTTAAAAAAACTGCATGATTTTTATTCTTATAATCACTCTTGTATCATATAGGACTTCAGTATCTACAGTTTACTTTATTTCCCTCCCCTGACACTCTGCAAAGCATTTGTGATCTATCTCAGAAATAAGTGATGCTAGATATTCACGCTCCAGTAAAGGTTAAACTTAAATATGGTGCCGTGCTTTCTATCAGGCTACCATAATGCTATTGAAAAGCTACAACTAGTTTAAAATACTGGTTATTAAAACTTCTCATTTGGAAAAATTGAATGAAATCAGCAACCTACCAAAATGTTAATTTACCACTGGCTATTTCAGATTCTCAGCAAGTGGAAAGTAATACACATATCTGTTGTAGGAAGGGATTTATGCATGGGAAAACAGTTTGTCTTTTTCCTCTACAGCAACTGGTGGTAATGACAACACTTAAGTCTTCTGTTAACAATGAAAAGCCACTTATACTTTTGCTGCTCAATAAGTCATTAAGTTGCTTACACAGAGCACTGGCCTAGATTTAGCATTTAATAAACTTTAATAATATTAGTTATAGTTAATATCATTATAGTTGATACTAGTTTTAATAACCTTAGAATTTTGAGCAGGAGATATATTCATCTCATCTGATAGTCAGCTTTTTACAGTATCAATATATGCAGAAAACAGATAATATGTATTTTCAATCATACAGCAATATGTCATGGAAATAAAGTGATTTACAGGGAGTGCTTCTTTTTTTCATTGAAGCATGAAGTCTATGTATTAATGCCATTGTATTTATGTGTTCAGTATTCTTCTATTGTAAATCCTTCATATTTTTCCTCAAATTTACTAACCTACTGACTTTAATAAGACTCTACTGTGGCAGAATTCTATACGTTGCCTATTTCTTCCCTTTCATAATATAAACTACCAAGAGAAAACTTTAAAAAAACACATAGTCACTTCCCATAATTGTTTCATCTGTAGACAAAATTTACCAGGTCTAAGAACCTGGACCAAAATAAGTCAAGAGACATATCTTCTTTTCTTTTCACTCTCCCTGCAAACAGCAGAACTTTTAGACGTAATTTGTGCATATTCACCCTGCTGAATGAATTAACAAAAAGAGATGTAGAGCACCTGTTGTTAGTGTGCAGTATATCTATGTGGCAGGCAACAGTGCAGACACTATTTCAGGTGAAACTGACTGTTCACTGTCGTGCTGCACAACCTCAGTAGAGCACCTCACAGATACTTTTTACATTACCTTTGGTTCTGTTGTTAATGCAAAGAGAAGAAAATCAACTCTTTGTCCATTGCAATGGAAAAATGTGAAAGCAATAATGTTAAAAAAAAAGTGGGGGGTGCTTTGCAACCTTTGTATTCTGTATACTTTGAAAATGCCTTGCCATTAAGAGCAGACAAGTACATTTCAATGTGTTTAGTTTCAAAGTACCTTCATTTCTTTTTGACATGTTTGTATTTTGGCAGAAAGAAGGGAAGAGAAATGATGTTTTCTATCTGTCAGCAACACGGTGCAAGGGATAAATGGGAAATTAAAGGACTATGTGTTTTGTAAATATAGCTCACCACAGGAAAAATATCACGTAGGTTTTTGAGTTCATTTTCATTTATATTGTATGAAATCAAGAATTTAAAAAATTTTAACCACCAATTTGAAACCAGATCTCCCATTTAATAAAATGGAGCACTATGATCACCAGGCAATCATCCCCATTAAGGTGGATAGTTCTCTAACAGGAAACTCTATCCTGAACCTGAAAGAATATCCATAGAAATTTAGCAGGAAAAAAAAAAAAACAGATTGGGGTAAAGACTCTTCTCTGATGAATGCTCAGCCATATCTTTGTTTGACCACCCTGGCTGACAAATGCTATTCCGTGTTTGTGAACTGCTTTTACATATATATCAGTCTGAAAAAAATTATTTGTGCGGATTTTGAAGAACAAAGAACTATGTGCATTTTCTGGAATAGGACTTTGTGTCAGCCTGTGGTTTGTTCTCCATTCGTATTCACAGATAGCCCTCATGCAACTTGAATATTATTGTTCTCATATTCAAAGGGAAAAATGAAAATTTTGAAGAAAAATACCTGGAAATCGGATAGATCCCACTATTTTTAAGCTACTGCCTTCTGGCCCTGCACTCCGTAAAAATCTTTGTGAGGACTCAACTGTTCAAAAATAAAACAATTACATTAATTCAGCAATTAAATTCACCTGAAAAAGGAAGCATATTTTAGGTTACTCTTTACCCCTGATGGACTTGTTTTTCAACATATTAAGTTAGTCAACTGATTGAGGTCTTACACAGTGTATGATTCCCATTAATGTGACAAAAAATAATGACCTGATACAGAAGAGCATAGATATTGTGAACATCACTTAAGTTTTGCTTTAAACGTAAGCTTTACGAGAGAACATTAAATTGAGTCTATTTGATAAGCACTGTCTAAAATTGGAAAAAAAAGAATTCCATTGTTGCCATGCTGTCAATCAGCATGCTAATTTGTATAATGACCTCTAATGAATTAATGAGCTTAATTTTGTTATTACTATGGTTTTTTATAAATGTTTGAAATTTTATACATATGACTTTACATAAAAAATAAGTTATATTAAAGAGCAATGGATGAAAACAGCTCTTGCTCACATGATACAAATTTTCATCTGCTTGTGGTTTCTACACAGGGTGATATTCGTGAAGAAAGTGCACTCCTGCTGGTGTAAAAGATACATTTATCAAGCTATGTGCTAACATAGTAACTAAGCTGAAACTGATTGTTAAATAAACAGCTGATGTACTGATTAAAAGGAAGTCTTTGCATGACTTGCTCTATATGAAAAGCAGTTAAGTGATTTCCCATATTTCTGCTTCAAAGACTAAGCCTTCATATTCTCTAGCAGGTTAGTAAACCTGTAGTAGGATTTCCCTAGGGAGTTTTACAGATGGTCACATCAATACTGGCATATGGCCTTAGGATAGTTAAAAAAAATGATTAAATCAAAAGCACTGTTAAATCAAAATGATCAACTACAGAAAAATGTTACAGCTATTTTATTCCATGTTTCTTCTATTTTAAATAGAGATTTTTTTTTTTCTTTGCAAAGCTTTGTAAGGCATAAAACACTTCTGAAATAAAAATGAAGTATCTTTCAGCTGGGCATTCTAGTTCAATTTGATATAGGTCTGTTTTACAGGTGAAACAGAACTGAAGCCAGCAGAAAGCCAACTGCCCAGCATTCTGCATTCTTTGTCTCCACCTCCTGTTTGGAAAGAACATGAGTTATCATGAGGTATGGAATGTTTGCGATTTCTCCTTCTTTTTGTCAATCTGGAAAAGAAAGCAATTAATACAGGAGTAGAAAGCATTTACTACAAAGAGCAGCAATAATAATAATATTAATAATAATGACTGTATCATTAGTAGCAATTATTTTCTGAAGATGGTCTAAACATTTATGTGACACCAGATCAGTGCATGTTGCTAAATTCATTTCAATGTTGACAAAGTAACAGCAACAATAAATACTCTGGTAAACTGATTTTTAGAGTAAGGCATTTGTTGAGGTCACGGGAGATCTGGGTTCAAGTCCCAGCTTTGCTTGAATTTATCTTGATTTGAGAAATGATGGGAAATTCAGTTCACCAGATCTAATATACAACTGGCACTCATACGTCTCTACCTTACAGTGTTGCCACGGAGAAGCAAGGCTGATCCTCCAGCATTCAGAACAAGATAATCAAGGTAGGATAAAAAGAGCTGTCTATACTTGTCATTTCAGAATGCAAGCAGAACTCTATTCAAAATATTTAGGCAGGAGGAAAAAATAACACCTCACTTGGGAACAAAATTTGAGAGAAGATAATCGCAGAAGCAGTCTCATGTATGATGGATTTCTGTGATTAACAGTTTAATTTACTTTGCAGTGCTTGCTTTACTGTGTGCCACTTCTACAACTTTGTTTGAGGAGTACAATTTTTCAAGTAACTTCATTCTCCCTAAAGGCCTTCCGCATGCTTTGGAGGTTGTTTTGGGGCGAGTTTTTTGCTATTTTTTAATTAGTATAGATTAAATTTTTCTTACCATAATATTTATGCTGTCTTTTAGATTTCTGCTGCACTGATAAAAACAAAAGTATATTTTCACTTAAATTTAGGGCCCGAAAAAATATACTCCATTGACAAAAATTTGCATATCTGCTTAATTAAAGTATGCTAATTTATATGAATATATATAAATCCTACCTGAGAAATCTTACCCTTCTAAATCCCTTTTGCTGCTATTATTCATCCACATGATCAGTAAATATTTTATGGACTACTAGGTTGATTTATGTATCATAATTGGAAAAGAGACAGATAACTCACCAAAAAAGCTAAAATAAGGGGAAAAATGAAAACATCAACCTCAAACAGACAGGAAGCACTTCAAAGTTTATGAAAAGGCACAAGTGCACTTAGAAAAGGGACCTATGCGAGCACAAACTGACATATGTGAGAGGAGGTATAAACTGTTTATGGGATGTTTAGGGGGTATTTAATCAGTGCAAACAGGAAACATTCTTTTCTTACAATAATAGTTTAAACCTAAAGATGGAGCTCTTGAACTATTAATATACAAAAACTAGAAAAATGGAAAACAATATAGTTAGCGAAAATATATAAGGCTTTTAGATTATTCTTTAATATTTTCAATGACTGTGCATGTTTGATTTTGAGAAAGCTTAAATACTGTTCTTTCATTTGTATGTCATTTGAAGAGAGAGATGTTTCTGGCCATATATGAATACCAGTCCTTATGTACTTGTTCTTCCCTCTCCTTTTATATTGACTTTTCAAGTAATTTCAAGTCTTTTTCCAGGTTTCTTCTTGAATTCCTTTGCCGTCGTCCTAATCACCTTGAATTTAAATGGAACTTCCTGCATCAGTCTCTAGGGCAAATTATCTTCCAATTCTCATCCGCTCTTTTAAGAGCTTGTATGATGAGGTTAGACAGACCCACATTAAACATATCATAAAAGAAACTATGAGGAAAAAATATGAAGAGATCATGGAGAACTACAAAGAAAGAGCAACAAAGGCAACAGACAAAAGATAGCAAAAGTGCTTAAACTCCATTTTTAACTCATTGAATAATAATCTGTCTCTTCAACTTGCAGCTGCAGTTAACAGGCAGCAGGGAAAATGAAGCTTCATTCCTTTTCAAGAAAAAATAAATCAGATTTCTGAGTTAATTCTTCAAATAAGTTTTCAAAGCAGCCCAATGCACTAGAACTATATTGAGTCTGGTTCCTCATTGCTTTGTACTCGGTACACTCATAAGCAAGCTGCAAGCAGCAGATCCCTCCTGTAGAAGAAACAGACGAAGAAAGACTTTGCAAGCAGAAAGACACTGCGAGCAGACTTAAGGAAGTTTGGGGTAGTTCAAAGTAGGCCTGATTCAAATGTCACAGTTGCCTGAAGACGACTTGTTCATGCTAGAATTCAAGGGTGTGCTTGCAGTGTAAAGTGTCTATGCTACTTGAGGATTCATTGGGTGAATATAAAACGTTCTGGAGTAAATTCAACAGCTTTTGTAAATTTATGCCACCAAAGCTAGACAAAGCTTCTACAGAGAATTAAACAAAGCTCAGGTATTCTGCCAAGAGGGAAAAAATTACCAGTCCCAGATCAGAAGTAGCGGGTGGACTGTACCTGCACATAACACTCAACCCCCTCTGCTCCTTCCTGGCCTCAGGTCTATAACAGTCCCAGGTCAATAGGAGGTACTTTCCCAGATCCTGCCCCAAGTCAGAATCTGCTTAGATTAATGTAAACTAAATCAGCATTAATTCATATACACAATGAATTTAAGATTCATATAAAGTTATTCTGCCATTTTATAAAATATCTTACTATAAATATCTTTGTCTTAAAAGGACCACTACAGTAGGAAAATCAATCATCTTTGAAATAATTCATCAGAAAATTAAATTTGGCTTGAAAATGGTACTGGCAGGAAATATTTTTAAAAGAGCCTTAAATAATTAGACAATCAATTTATTAATTAATAAAACAGTGCATTACTTGAATGTTCAACTGGCATAGTTTCATTTATTTAGAGATGAAAATTGTGTGAAGTGATAGGAAAAGATTTAAGTTATGGTAATTGCTATATTTTTTTTAATGTAATTATGTTTTGCAGTAATTTTTACAGAGAGATTTCTGCACCAAAAGAATATATAAATAGCAATGCTACTTACTTAAAGCAGTTATTTCTGCTTAATCATGCTAATAGTCAAGTGTTTTCCTATATCAAAGTATTTTAATTACAGCTGGCATTTCCAAGCTGGCTGATGGAAGTGCAGTGCAGAAATATTTCCATTTCTATTACTAGTCTTATAAAAGTAGTATAGGATAAACTGAACTTCAGGTTTAACAATTTGGAGAAAGTTCTGCAATATCTGAGCAGGGTTTTGCTTTCTATCTGGCCTTCACAATTCTGGTCTGACAGCTACAGCGGGGCTAACACATTTTATAAATTAAGTTTAAAAAGGACACTTTTTCCACTAATGATGCTACTTTAAAGCTACTTTAAAGCCATCCTGTCCTTCCTGTATGATGTCTATTCCCTTCAGATAGCTCAAGAAAGCAAAGTTTAATTAAGACATTTTAAGTCCACATTGGGAGCAAGCAGTTTAATTATTTACTTACAGAAAAACATGTAGCAAACAAAACGAATTAAAAATCTTTAAAGAAGAAAAAAAGGTTCACATGCTTTCTTTCAGTCTCCACTCAGGCCGTACGAATGACTCATAAATTGCAATAAATTACTTGGAGATGGCAATGCCTATTATTATATCCATTAAAGAAAGTCTTAGATAAAGGACATCCTGGAACAGCCATGGTTTAATGAATATAAGCCGAAAACCTGCAGTTAGCCTTCATAATGCTTTAGCTTTCTCCTCCACGTGCCCACAGAAAGCGTAAACCCTGCCTAACCACCCGCAGTGTCCGCGCACAGGTAGCACCGTGTAGGTTATGAATGAGGGCCGGGGCCTGGCCCCGGCCGGCGGCAGCTCGGGTACCTGCGGCAGGTGCCTGCAGCAGGACGAGGATGAGGATCAGGGCCAGGACGAGGTCGAGGACGGTCAGGCGGCCGGCGGCGACCGTTGCCCGGCGGCGGCGCCACATCCCCCCCGGCTGAGCCGCCCGCTGCGGCGCGCGCCGCCCCGCGACGGCCGTTAACGGCCGCAACGGTCGCCGTGACGACGAGCGCGGGCCGGGCCCGGCGCGGCCGCCTGCGGCCTTCCCTGGCGCGGCGGGTGGCGGGGCTTTCCCAGGGCGGGGCGCCGCGCAGGGCCCGGCTTTCACATCCTCAATCCCGGGGAAACATCTGCGGCGGCCCCGGCCCTCCCAGCGCGCGCTCACCAAGTCCCAGCACCTCGTCCTGCTTCTTTCCCAGGAAAGAAGTTCAGTCCACAAGATCCTGGGGAGAGTTTTAATTGAATTTTACTGGGCAAAAATCAATGCAGACAGAAAAACATTAGTAAATCCTTGGAGACGCTTCCATCTTGTGCCTTAGCTCTGTCCCTTGGCTTAGCCTCTCCCCACCTTTACTCTAAAACTTTCCAGGAGGCAGTAAGCAGTGGGGGGAAAGGTTGGTTTGCAGCACTGGATGTTTCTAAAGTATGAACCAAGTTTACCTGATACCGTACTTACTGAGCGTAAGTAAATAGAGACTCCAGTGTGGCATTTTGAAAGCTCGTTACGAGCAAAAGTCAAATCAATTTGGTCAGTTTGGTACATATCTTTTCACTAGCTCAACTTTGATACATTTTTTGTGTTGCTAAATATATGTGCTTCAGTGCAATTCATATTTGTTGTCCAAATGTGAACAGACCAGCTTATTTTAAAATACTTCAGCAAAAGACTATGTCATTCTTGGGAAAATGGAAAGCTCCTTAATTTTGCCTCTTGTGGATGTAAGTAGCTGCAACGTTGTTTCAAGTAGCTGGCTGTGCTCCCTTGAAGGACCAGGCCAGCGTGGTACCCCCGAACCACCATCACATCACATCGCACTGCGGAGCAGAGCGGAGCGCTGCCTTGTGAGGTGGTTCCCCACGTTACCAAGCAACCAGGGGATTCTGCCCATTTGACGGCTCTGTGCTTTTTGCATGCCCTACCTGATAAATCTCTTTTCAGGAGAAAAGTCACGCCCTAAATGGTCTTGCTCTTTGTGGCTTCTTTGCATCGATCTTCCAGAGGATGACCTCCAGTTTTGCTTGACTTTATTAGGAAAGACCTCAGAGGACTGAATAAATGGAAGTCTTTTAGGAAGTCTTGGTCTCTTGGGGGGTCTGCTGTCATTTAAGAACGAGGGAAGAGATTGGCCGTGGTTTCCCATGGAGCTGAAAGACAGTAAGGCGCCGTTTACAAAGTCTCCGGTGCCAGCTGAACCGCTTTGCAAGGTGGACCACCAGCAGCACCGAAGGCTGTTAAAGAAGATGCGCATGCCCTTTGTTAGAGGTCCTGAGAACAGACACGACTTTGCCAGCTTTGAAGAGAAAGACAGTAAATCTTTCCTTAAATTCAACCCATACACCTGTGCAGGAGAGCCGAATTACCCTTTATTCCCACATCGAGATGATGTGTCTTTAGTAGATCCTTGCTCAGGTTTTGTGAGTCCAGGAGCTGATGCTGAACTGCAGCCCTACTGTGGAAGAGCTATCGAGTCCCTGGTGGACTACAGTGATGTGAAACCTCATCAGCGGGTCCCTGCCTCGGGAGAGAGAGGCCAGGCAGCCCACAGGAGGCGGCTGATCTTCCTGGAGGAAACCAGCTGGGACAGAAAGTGGAACTCCAGGGCCGTGCCAGCCGCTTCTGTCAGGGCACGACTTGGAGGTAAAGCAAGACATTAATCATAGCCTTACCACACACAAAAAAAAAAATGCTTAATAAGTAAATCAAATCAGTTGCTGAACACCGTCCCCCGAGTTTCTGAAAGAAAAGTCTTGTACGATATGTTCGCACTGGACATTTGAACTGAAAGTAGCAACTGCAATAGAGCGTTTGTATGATTCATTGGCCCTGCTGTAACAAAGAGGAACCAGAGAGTAAATTCTCTTGAGCATTTCCAGAAAACCAAATCTTTGAAACTAAGTATTATTTGAAAAAATCTATTTATGTAAATCAAGAAGTTACATGTAAAAGCCATAATGAAACACCTGTTTTAATGTGAACTGAAATAACCTATTATTCCAAAGACTTAGGGAACCCCCTGAATTTTTCTGTATCTTTTGATAGTTCCTGACAAGTAGTAATGCAGTTTGCAGACTTAAGACCTATTCCAATGTCTAGCTGATGAGATGAGAAGAATCCTTTAGGGCTGCCATCATATTATGGTCAAAGTTCACATTGCCTTTTTAGTTTGTATGAGTGTTATACCTAGAAATGTGTCTGATCATTTCATATTAGTTGCAACCTCAGAATGGAAACTCTCTCCATTTTTAATATGAAGCAAATTTACGTTTGTGGTTAATATTTAAGGCCATAGTCCCACAAAAATTCTGGGGAGTAAAACTGTCTATCCAGAGCTTCTGAAAGCACTATTAGTAGTGAGCAGTGTGTACTTTTCTAAAGGCTTAGCAGATTCGAACAATTGCAACAAGAAATGCTCTTTACAGCCAAAAAAAAACTTTATTGGAACTCAGGCAATATTCTAAAATCCCAGAGATAGGACTGTTTTTACTTAGTGTATCTATAAAGAAATATTAATAAGCTCCTTACTCCATTTTACTATACAAAGAACCTAAGAAACTATAAAGGATAAAAAATAGAATTCTGTCCACTTCCCTTTTTCTTCTTGTTCATCCCACATCATTCATGCTTTTGTTTGTCAGTTACTGTGATTTCTATTTACATATGAATTTAGGAATTAGGTATCAGGCATGAAGCAGAGATGGTCAGTTGTTTTTTTGCAAGTCTCTGGAAAAGTGAAGGGCAATGAAGGTTTGAGGTATGCAAGTCTGTCTAATTTAGTGTCAGTTTTCTAAGAGAAGCTCTGCAATTGTCTTTCCAAACCTAGTTTTCATGTACACATTTTGCTGGGTGTACAAGTATCCAAATATCAATGTGTGCACACAGATATAAAAGAGGTTGAGTTTTAAGCTGCTTTCTTTTTCCACAAGGCTGCATGAACAAATTCCAGATTTCAGCAGTGCCAGTGCAGAACCCAGCTACCAACGCACAGGCACATGATGCAGTGAAAGTTGCTAACCTTTTAGATAGCAGTCCTGAAACATTCCACAGCTAAGCCGTTTGGAGGAAGTTCTGTTTGAAAGAGATCAGTCATACATTTTGCAAGCAAATTCTACAGTCACTTTCTCCACTGTGTCAAGGATGATTGAAAAAAAAAAAACATTACACAAAACAAAGCAAAAAAACAGGAACAGAAGCAGCCTTTGAGGTGTATAAAACATCTGCAACATACAGGAGAGCTTCTGCATGTCATAAAATGTAGTACTATGCCTTTGGCTTGTCAACACAGTTGCTGCATCATTCTGCATGGGCAGCCTTTTTTATTTGCTAATCAAAACAAATTTGTAGAATGTGAGGCCCTAAGCGTACATAAGTGAAGTAAAACTGGCAGAGAAAGTCTTTCTAAGACCCCAGAGTCAGAGCCTACCAGTGAAGGGATATAGATTAAGAGCTCCTCTTCATATGTTCTCTCAGGAAAGGTGCTTGTTGCTAGAAGACAAGGTCCTGAAAAGAGCTGACAGTGTTTGCCTGTAGAGTCCTCTTCTGTCAGTCATATGACAACAATTCTGCCCCCATTTCCACATGCTCTCAAGTTTCTTTGTGTTGCTTAGGAGACCCTGTAGGATTTGTGCCTGGAAACCTGGCACAAACAATCCAGTTTGTTAATAGTGCTCTGTGTTTCATGGCTTAACACAGGGTTGGAAGTGGGGATCACAGGAAGAATCAGGACATCTGGTAAGTCAAGTAAAGAGCAGAAATGACTTCTTATTCCCATTAGAAGATGAGACATCTGCAGATAGAGTTTTCTTCAAAAACTAGGAAATGGGAAGCATTACAAAGTTTACCTATAGGCTTGATATTAACCCTTGTTCTAAGAAATGAGAAGTTATTTCATGCCATTGTAAGGGTGACTGTGTTTGGATCTGTCTTTTCGTTTCATCTTATGCAGTGTCGCGTCATCATACTTACCAGAGTCATTTCCTGTCATGTGATAATCTGTAGACTAGTGATTTCCAGTGCTGGAGCTCGTGTCTTTGTAGATAGTAGTTGTAGATTCATAGATTTTTCTTCATGAATATATCCATTTGTTTCTTGAACCCATCATCTAATTTTTAACACCTCCCCCTTTCCAGATAATATGTGAATATGTTAAACAACAATGTCTAAAACATAGGTGGATTATCTCTGCGTCTCCTACTAGTGATTTCCATTTGCCTTGAAAACTGATCATTTATCCCTTCTTTGTTGTCTAGTTTTCTAACCAGTTAATTATTCTCATGAAGATCTTACCTTTATTCCATACCTGTTCCTTTCAAGGCATTTATTCACTAGCGCCTCTTAAGAGAAAAGAAGACAGAGCCTGTTAGCAACTTGTTGGGGAAATTATGGCCACACTACACTCCCTCCTTGATGGTCTTTGACTAGGTTCCTTCCCTATGGTTTCTCCCCTGAAGCAAGAAACATTTTCTCTAGTCTGATGATCATACAGGATTAAGTTGCACATTGAGTGCGAGGGATATCAAAGTAGGATTCTAGCCTTTCCTTTCAAACAATGTTTGAAAGTAATTGAAGCCAATGCTGGTGCCTCTCAGTTTGTGTCATAGATATTTAGCAGAGTAAAAGATTTTATCTGCCCTCAGGAAAATAAAAGAGAAGAAAAAGAAAGAAAAGAAAAGGAAAAGAAAAGAAAAAGAAAAGAAAAAGAAAGGTAATTCAGAAGCAACAACATGTAAAGCAAAGAGGAAAAAAATGTGCATCAGCTATAAAAATAATAATTCAAGGGCAATCACAATATGTATTGCTTATAACCATTGGAGCATATAAACCAAGTTAAGTAAGAATGAAAAAATGCCCTACAGTAGAATCCAGAATACCTGTCAGTGGTAAAAAGTGCTATTAAATAATTATCCATCACACACTTAAATGTTTATAGCATACTGCCTAATAGGCCAGTAGCTCATCCAGAAAATAAGGCATAAAAAAAACAAATAATCTCTTGAGGGCTGAGTACCATTACATAAAACACAGATGTGGTTTCAGTAAGGATTTGATTGCTTAAGGTCTATACAATCATGTGTTTGATTCTGCATTTGTTTTTCACTAGCAGAGAGATCTTGTTTAACAAACAGCTTTGTTTTTTCTTTGTTACTTCTTTAGTCATACATGTCTTTCCAATATATTGGAAAGTATTTCAAAACTTGTTTTTATGCTTATGTAAAATCAGTTTTAAGTGGATGGTTTGTAGCTTTAATTTCTTTAAAAGGAATAAAAGAAAACTGAGAGAAGTAGTAATATCAAGGGTTACATTTATTGTATAAAGAGAGTTAGAATAATTTACTCAAGAACTAAAGCACATAAATCTGGGAGAGTTTTCTGTAAACTCTTCAGTTTGTATTCCCATGTCCTGCTGAACCTAGTGCTCCTACTAATTTTTTAAAAGATACAATGTCAAAAACAGTGCACAATTCTCAGGTGAGAATGAGGTACAGAGAAGCTTATGAGGCTTTATTTTTTGTGAATCCTCTCTATGCTTTTCACTTTAAAAACAAAACAAAAAGTTATTCTGGCTTTCGTAGTTTTTGGGAAACAGCTCTAAAGTCTGAAAGAATGAATCTGAAGTCTTCAACCACTGGCTCAGAATGCAAAAGAAAAAAGGATGACTAGCCAAAATAATAAAATGGATCTGAGGGTATCATTAAGCTTTTGGTAATTAAAAGTGGCAAAGCCACTGAGTTCCCATCTTGGGCCAAAACAGACCATGCTGTTTTCAAGCCTGTGTACTGAGCAGCAGCGGCACTGAAGCCTCTAAAAAGTTGACTTAAGGAATTATTATCATTGTAACGCTGAATTTCTCCACTGGAGGTAAAAGAAGAAATAAAATTTAGAGGATTATTCATCCCAGCAGTGGAACAGTGGTGTCAAGATAGCAAATTACAACATACACTGGAAGAGCAAAGGTCTCAGTGTACATTCATATGTACAATTACCAGCACAAAAATAAAATGATATCATGTCCTCCTATGGACTGACATCAGTGTTTTACGTATGCAGCACAAGTAGTAATGCTTGCAACCTTTGCTCTTTTAATAAATAAACCAAGGTAACATTAATGGCACTATTATGACATATGTACATATATGACCATATCTGCTTCTTTACGGTAGAGGGCAGTAGTATATTAAATACTTATTAAGCAATTACAACAGTTCAGAAATAAAACCAAAGAGAAACATTCCTACAAAAGTCTTATATATTTCCAGAGAGCATTTAAAGTTTACATTGGATTAAGACAATGAAGATACAGCCACCATGTTTACTGAAGTTCATTGCTTACTTAGGAGACATTTTCTAAAGGAAAATGTTTTAATTAGACAGTAATTCAGCTTGAAAATTCTTCATGGTGTCTTGCTAAGTTCCTCAAAGCATCAACTTAATCAGACTGCACATTAAGCTCTTTTATAAAACAGGCCATGCTATTTCAATACTGTATATAGCATTAGGATACCAATAATGTTTGCTGAAAACTGTGATTTTCTTTTAAACTTTGAATGATGAAAAGCAATGTTATGAGTTAGCTCTAAGTTGCTAAATAGAGATTTTCAAATGAAATGGATGTTTTAGGGAGTTTGGAAATAAAAAGAAGGTTGAAAACCAGTAGTACTTTCTGGATACTAATATTTCTCAGGGTCCACAGAAAATGGTCTTATGGCTATATATTTGCCTACCCTTTTTTTTTACTGTATCAACAATATATAACAATGCTATTTGGAAGTGTGCCTTTTCCAAAGTTATCAAAGTATTATACTACTTAATGATAGAGCTCTTTAGATGATGCTTTTATATACATCCCTTACCTTACTTACATGTTTACTATGTTTCTTACCCTGTTTCCCTAAAGGAACAACTTGTTTTCATTTATCCTGCACATCTATCTATTGATCTCCCAATAACCTTTGCCCTCACTGGCAAATTTTTGACAAATTAGACAGGGACATATATATATATCAAAGATGCATTGCATGCCTGCAAGTTTTTTAAAAGTTGGGGGAGAAAAAAGGCTTATTTAGTCTTACTTGTGTTCTTTATGACAGAGATGATGCTCAAGCATTTTACAATTCCTTCTGTTTGGCAGCAGCTAACTTGGTTATCAGCATGTGTGTACAGGCAGGAATGGCAATTTGGGAAGCTGGCCAAATCATAGCAATATCTACTGTGACATTATTTAGCACTTAGTGTCATCTTCAATGTAATTTAATATATCTTTGTGAAAATATTTAATTCCTTTCAAAGTGGTGACAATAGGCAAATGAACTTCAGTGTTCAAATGAACTTGGGATTTTTATGGGAAGCTGTGGGCTATTTTCATTTAGTTTAAAACACTAAAGATTGCTGAAAATTGATTAACACAATAGGAACCCCCTTCTTTCAGGCTGGAGGACTCTGGTTGAAGGTGCTTCTGTTTTACCTGATCAAAACCCTATTTTGGCATTTCATGTGAATCCCACTCTCAAGGTAAGAGGTCAGGTGCTCTTGTAATGATACAAAACATTTAAATTATGTCACTTTTAATTTGTTTTGTATTTAACTGATTTTTGCCAGTGATTACTATTTCACATCTTCAGTTGGATATCATGAAATAAGCACTGTAGTTCAGGAAGCTGTATGGTAGTTGTTGATGCTAATTAGTCTTCAGCTGTCACCATTTTTGTTTTTTTTTTTATTTTTCCCCTGGCTACTTAGACTGTAGTGTAGGACTGATACTATTGATATTATTTATGTGTAACTGAAGACAGAATTAAAGAAAAAGACAAATAGAAATATGCAAAAACTCCAAAAGTACAATTGAAATTAGAATTTTAATATTCAGGCAAGCCCATTTTCAGTGTACTTCCATATATAATGCTTAGACACTGCTTTGTCTGGGACAAGTCTCAAATAAATTAGTAAATAATAAGAAGACATCCATGCTTTCACAGCACAAGTCTAATTAAGTCTTTTCATTAGTGAGAATGTAATGGTATAATGCATCCTTCAACACGAAGCACACTATTCTTAGTGCTTAAAATGTTGCACATATTTAGAGTTCTTTAAGTTGGACCACTTGAATAGCAGTGAACATCACACAGTCCATCTGGGGGACTATTAAATGCATGTTTGCTATGCCATTTTATAAGTAGCATAGCAGATGGGAACCTACATTCCAGAAGAGCAGAGAGGCAAATATATTGTATTCCAGTATTTAAACCTGTATTCACTATATTACATTTTACTTCTAAACTACAATCTCCAGAAGTACATCTGCTCGTGCTCGCTGGTGCTGGTTAGTAAAAAATGTGAAATTACATTTCACATTTGGATGCAAAAGTAGATTCTAAACTAGGAAAACACAGATATGTACTCTTTGGACTAGCAATCATAGTATGTTGATAGCAACGCCTTCAGCTCTCTATTTGACCATTTCTTTTAGAAATCAAATGATCTTTCTGCAAACTGGAGAGAAGAAAAAGCAAGGAACTATTTCTATAGTTCTAGTACTCAAAGGTGAGAGACTATTTCTTTTAAGAACAGTTTTTGTCTGTGTTTACTTCATCTTGCATCACTGTTTGCTGTTGTGCGCCTTTAGGGAGCTGGGCAGATAAGAATGCAATCACATTTTCTATCATTCTGAACTGTGGCATTGTAACAACAATTATTTAGCATGGGATTCATCTCACTAACTTTAGTTACTTAGAATTTTGTGTTCAGTCTGTGCAAAACATCTCCACTTCCTCTATGGGCAGTGGAGAGAGACCGGAGTTTCCAGAAGGGGATTCAGTATATCTGTCTTCATTACCTGTCAGGAGCTGGATGTGGCTGGTATCTAATCTCCATATAGAAGAGTCACTTCTCATTTAACTGACTATTCAAGCCTAGACCAAATAAATCCATCAGCACAATACGCTTATTGCAAGATAAGTTACTGCTTCCAATTATGGAGTGAAGTCTTATATGAGAGAAGCATGTAAAACTTAACCATAGTTACTTGTTCCCCAGTAAGTAATATAAAATTCCAGGATTTTCACTTTCCTTTAAACTAGAAAGACATTTTTTCCACATCTGTATTTGTTACAAAATTTTATATTGTCTAGCTACACTTGGCACTCAATAATGATTATATTGGAAACCTTTTCTCTTGTGTCTTATTGTTGATCTAGAGGTTATGAAGAAGTTCCTTGGGATAATATTTTACCTCCCAAAATCCAGCCACCGGAATCAACAGTAGAAGTGATGGCTGATCCTGTTTCCCAGTATTTCACAAGAAAGAGATACAATTCTGAGTCTGAATTAAGCCAAGTCAGTGAACAACTTCTTGTAAACTGTTTATAGATTTTGCTAATGAAGTGTAGCCTATATTTTGTGTCGATCATACACATAAATCCACAGTAATGATTTCAAATAAAAACAGTCCCAAGTGAGTACTTAAAGTCAACATAACACTCCAGTAATTGCCTCAAATGGTTCAATAATTTTTCCCCTCCCTGCCTGTGAACTGGGAATTTGTGCAGAAGAATATGACAGGCACAGTAACAGAAAAGACAAGAATATGAGTGAAAGACTGATTGATATGAGTGATGCTGTAGCATAACAAATATCATGCTGAAATAGTTTATTTGTGATAATTATTTGTAATAATTATTTTTAATAAGCTAAAATTCAGTGCTGCAATTGTATCTGCACAGATCATCATTCCCATGTGAGTTTATCTCACTGGAGGTAGCCACATGAAAATATATTGAGTCAAATTAATTAGGTGATATTGCCTTACAAGAAGTATCTGATTATGGTTTTAGGTTGTCGGAGGCCTCTGGGACAGATTTCAAACAAGATCTTTTACCTCTCCACAGAGACCTGTTGTTTTGTAAGTATCATTTCTGATGAATGAGAGTCTTCTTAAGTATTTCCCTAATGAAGTGTGCATGCAGACTTAGCAGCATTCTCTAAGGAAAGAAGTTAAGATACTCAGTCAATGAGTATATGAAAAGTATCCTCCAACATGCTTTTTCAGAGAGAGAAAAATTGGAAGAAATTATTATGTCATGACTGCATACATCTGATGTTTTCAGCAAGACAATGTGTTTACAAAGACACCACCATACACATTTACAAACTCCAGTCTTTTTCTGTACTCTGTAGACTCCCTAATGATCTCAGAATGTGTCTAGCTTGGTAAAGCGGGGCAGAGGAAGGCCAGATGGGCTCAGCTAGTGAGCCAAGTAGAGATGTGGTCAAAGCAAGGTAGGAGGACTAGACCCTGCCTGCTTGCCAAACTGTGAAGCAGAAGGTTTGCTTGGGCAAACTCAGTAGATGGGTGCACTACTAGCCAAAACTGGCAATCAATGAGAGAGTCAAGCATCTGTGCAGGGTGGCAAGGAGAGAGAACATACTATCCTTACCATTTTTTGGATGCTGCTCTTTCGGACAGAGCAAGAAAATTTAAGCCCAATGTTAAATTTTCCAGTAATTTCCCCAAACTGCATGTGAGAAGTGCTACAGAAAGTGCCTTTTCAAAGGCAACATTCTTACACACCCTTAAGAAACTGTACCTTAAGAAGCTGTACCTGGGATTGGGAGTTAAAAGGTGAGGCTGCCTGCGGAATTAGGTCATTTAACATATATGCCAACCTAATCATTTATCACGGTCTTTTACCACAATTCAAATGAGCAGTCGTCATTCCAAGAGAAAAATTGTGCCTTTTTCGACACCTCTCTTTTGGGACCTCATAAATATTCTACTAGACTATTCTGTCTGGCAAAAAAAAAAAAAGGTGATTGATATATTTTGTCTTCCCACAGTGTAAGCCCAAGCTCTCGAACCTGTCATATCCCTTCCTATACGTAAGTACAGTCTCCTTGGGTCCTTTCCACGTTTTACATTTTTGATTTAACCCAAGCAACCCATCTGTCCCATTTTTTGTAGCATGACTTGTACATGGACTGTGGGATCTATTCTTAAGGTCTCTTCTGGTGCCAAGGGAGGGGAAGTGTTGAGTCTTCTACACTTGTGGGTAACTCCCTTCTGCTCATATGTATTAGAGTTGTCATTTGCTGCATGCTGCAAGTTCAGCAGGTGTTTGTTTTCATCTTGGGACACACCAGGCTAGCAGGGCAGTTCATCTCCATGCTTTTTCTCGTGGACCATTTTAATAAATAACTAGAATTTTGGAGCATGCATATGTGGTTCAGCTGCCTTCACCAGCTGTGCTATGAATAATGTACACATTTGATTTCCTTTCTATCCAAACAGTGGCTGTGTTGGTGCAGTAAATTTTGAAGACATTGACAATGCCAGCGTGGACTTAATCAAACTTGCTCATGTGAGAACTTCAAAGCCTCGCTACACAAACTCTGCACAGTATGTTTTCTTTACTAGTATGATTTTTATATCATTCTTTAATTACAGTTTTCAAATAGGAAAAAAACGTTTAGTATCTGCTCTTGTACAGGGGGGATTCACCTTGTTCTTTTGAGTAACTCGAATGAGGTTCTGTTAATTCAAGAAGCCCAGTGAACTTTCGTGTACTCTGAAGATTGTTTATGAAGAGCTCTTTTCAATAACTGAGTCAGCAACTAGTGGCTTACAGCTGTCACTGCTGTGCTCAGTGTGGCTCTGTATAGCTCTAAGGTACCATTTTGTCTAGATGTACAAAATTAGTGTACAGAAAATTAGTCAAGTCAGCTGATGATGTAAGATGAGCAGAGACATCTGTACTAAGATGATATTGTAGATTTTATCCATCTATATATGTTATGGTAAACCAACATGCAGGCTGTCACGACTAAGTATTCTTCATAGAACACAGATGTTCTGTTTTAGGGGGAATTACTCTCCTAACACCACACACTATGCTCTTCAATTAGAAATGTTGGTTAGGGCTTTTTTTCTTTTTCTTTTAGAAATTCAAAAATTTTTCAGATTTTTTTTTTCTTTCTCTCTCAGTTTTAAGTCACAATACCTACCTGACATTTTGCAAAATAGCTCCCAAGGAAATATCTTCGTCATAGGAACATGCTCGCAGTAATTTAAATGAAGATTTCTCCAAGCACCATGTTGCTGATATTGGGAATGGAGTTTCAGGATGCTAGAGTTTCAGTGTGACCCACTTGACCCAGACCTCTATCTAGCATTGAATAGTCTGAACAGACCAACAGCCAGAGCATAAGCTACTCCGAGCGTACTGCGAGGTAGAGTTTCTCTGTGACTGATAGTGCCAGTGCAATATACTGTTGTCTTTGTCTCATGAACTCTTCATGTTCTGACCTGGGCTGGGAGACAGAAATGAGAGTATATTCTCCTTTCTGCTGTTAATCTTTCTAGTCTAATTACACCAGCAAGGTCTAAAGAGTGGGCAGGCACTTTCCCCCCTCTCTGCTAAAAAAGGGCTGTATCTGAAGCTAATCTGAGCACATCTGCTAGTTAGGCTTTACCCCAAAACACCTGGCTTGTGTTTCCTAATGTGGTTAAACCGTCTAACATAGGCGTTTCTATAAATGCCCAGCAGCAGGAATAGAAGATTTACCTTGGATGTCAATGGTGCAGGCTAAGGGGAAGTTCAGTGGATGACAGCTGCGCTTAATTCTTTACTGATATTCCTAGAGATTGAATTAAGATCATCACTTTTTAAAACAATGTCTGTTAAAAGTACCCAATTACACATTCCCTTGATTAAATCTAATTTTGGACAAGGATATGCATAATACCTAGAAAATTCAATAGTGATAGTAAATCTAAATGTCTGTTTTTGTTACTATTTTATACAATAAACTGCTAAAGATAAGTTTGTTTAAAAAAATATAATTTCAATAAGCATAGTAGCACAAAATTAAGGTAAGAATGCAATAGTCTGGAAGGATAGTTTATGAACTTGTATAGCACATCATTCTGCAAAAGCAAGACACGGGTATCAATCAGTGTTCTAATGTGGCATGCATAAAGTACCATTAATGTAATTAAGATGTATCTAACCCTTTTAAAAATATAATCTGCTTACAAATTCCTGACCAAAATTCAGAGCAAACAACTTTTCGATTTTTCTAGCTACCAGTGTTCACAGCTTTATCTTACCGAAGGAGCAGCTTCTGTCTTTCCATGTGCCGTTGCCTTAAAAAAATGTAATCATAAATTAGCTTATACCTTTTGATTACTGTATTACATTCAAGGCTTAGAGCAGGACCCAGGAATTCCTGCTAACACCATTCTGAAGAGTCCTTACTTCCAGAAGACCGTGCTTATTTGCCAGGCATGGCTTACTCTTACAGTTAACGCACGCACTAAAGCAGTGCTTTAGTATTATTAAAGAACAGGAATGTTGGGTGACAAAGCAAACAGCATTCCTCCGTGCGGGAGTGTGGCTCGAATACTCTAATGCTGAAATAAGTGATTTTTAACTTTAGCCACTAGATGTCCTTTGAGTTTGCAAAGTCCCTTGAATGCCATGCACCTCTGGACTTTGGCTTAGATTGTAAACTTTCAAATTCTAAAGTTAACATTTTAAGCCTTTAAAACTTCCTAAAGTTTAGTAGGTTGAGATGGTAAGAAGCATTTTTTAAGCTTTGGAGAGTATGTCTGAAAAGAGCCTGCTTTATTTATCTTATCAGATTTTTCTCTTTGCATAGACCTTTCCATTCTGTGTTTCCAGCGCTCTTATGTAGTGCACATTTGTGAGGAAACTATAGGACAGAAATTTTGCTGGGGCAAGCAGAAGGGAAAAAGCTTTAAAAATATTTCCCTCTCTGTTCTGAACAAAGTTCAGGATGCTGGGCATTGCTTAACATATGGCAGAATAAGTGCTAAACATTCCCTGTTGCTGGGAGCCTATAGCTTGGAGATGGCTAGAATTCCTGAGCTACAGCTTAGTTCTGTTCCCTTCTGCTTTTCCTGTCAGTTTTGGGGAGATTCAATATCCTGTTTGTACATGCTGCCATCCTGTGGCATTCTTCAAACCCATTAGTGCAAGAGGTTCACAGGCGAAGTAAGGTGCTGGCCTGTAAGATGGCTGAGTTTGATCCATATTTCTGTAATTAAACCCATTAATACTAAGCTTTTAGGTATGTTGTGCACCATTCTGTTTGATTGCATATGCTGCATAACATAGCTCATATGAGTTCTCCCAGCCTTCCTATAACGTCTGCTTGATTTACAGTATAAATGTTAGAAAGAGATTTTTGACATTTTTTTTTTAAATATAGCATACATAGATTTCTCCTCTGTATGGGTAGTGTACAACAGAGATTTCGGAGTTTGTAGGGAAGCTGATAGAGCTGATAAGCCTTGGTTCTGCTGTGTCTTATTGCTGGTGCTGTAGAGCTTTGAGGGATAGGAGCTACTTGATGAATTATGCTGCAAACAGGGAACAGCCAGTTTGGAGCTAGTTGCTGTGTTTAGTGTCTGTGTGGCTTTACATATTTGAGCATCAGGTTCCATGTCATCTTCTCCAGCATTTGCTGTGTCCTCTTCCTGGCTTTCAGTGAGTGGAGCTATGGACTTTACCGATTTCTGACAACTTGGAAAGCAAGAGCTCTGAGACCTAAAATGTTCTGGTGTCTTAGAAACTCCTAACTTCTCAGAAAAAAACAAAAAAAAAGAAAAAAAGAAAAAGACTACTAACTACTAAACTCTTCTTAGAGTATATCTGTTCTCTGTGCCTAAGACTGTCACACATCAAGATTGCTATGATTTTAAGTAGAAGAAAGAAAAACAACACAAAGCAACATAAAAATCATTCCTCCTCTTTTTTTTTTTTTCTGTCTCTCTATATGTGTGTGTTTGACTGTAGTTCTGGACACATCCACAAAGGTATTTAAGGCTTCTCAACAACTAAAATCCTTGAGAAGCAAGAGATATCATTTGGATTTAGAAGCCTAAATATGCTTTTCAACTCAATAAAATGGAAAACTAAATCTCACGGCAGATAGATAGATACTTTCACTCTTTCACGGAGTATCAGCAGTTGCACTTCTTGCCTCTAGCACTTGGGTAACAACATCAGCTTTCAGGCATCAGATCTCTGGAGGGAGACACTGTTTTTCCCCAGGCCGTACAAGAAAGTAGTTACCAGTCAAATTAGGAGGAAAGCTGAAACTAACTGAAGAGTCATCTGGCTTGTAACTTTGCAGAGACAAACAGGAAGAGTGGTGAACCTGGGCATATTTTGTATGTTACCCCTGTGCCCCCCCTCTCTTCCTTTTGGCAGAACAGAAAACCATCTTCTTTTTTTTTTTTTCTTTTTTTCTTTTTCTCAAGGAACTAGGAAAAGAGATAAAGGTCATGTTGTATGCTGCTGTGGAGCCTAAAACCCCCTAGTGCAAGATGAGCCTAAGTGAACAAGGAGAGGAATTATTACACAGCACACCAGATCCTACTCTGAGGTGCTTACTGTGCAGCTTTGAAGTTTTACAGATGGGAATCCAGATGCATTTGGATTAAATGACTTGCCAAATACCCTTGGGAATCTATAGCCAAGTTAGGAGTGAAACTCCATATATCCTGAGTCTCAGCATCTGTTTTTTTTTACCAGACTCTTAATTCACCAAATTCTAAACTTTAAACTATTGAACGTGTGCTTTGTTTAATCACAGAATCACAGAATGATTAAGGTTGGAAGAGACCTCTAGAGATCATCTAGTCCAACCCCCTGCTCGAGCAGGGACACCTAGAGCATGTGGCACAGGGTGGTATCTAGGCGGGTTTTGTAGATCTGCAGAGAAAGAGACTCCACAACCTCTCTGGGCAGCCTGTTCCAAGGCTCTGTCACCCTCAGAGTAAAGAAGTTCTTCCTTGTGATGAACGATGAAGATGGAACTTCCTGTGTTTCAACTTGTACCCATTACCCCTTGTCCTTTCACTGGCCACCACTGAGAAGAGTTTGACCCTATCTTCTTTACATCCTCCCCTCAGGTAGATGTACATATTGATAAGATCTCCTCTCTGTCTTCTCTAGGCTAAACTTGATTAGAGAAAGAAATCCTTTTTAAAATTAAAATTAGCACAGATTGTTGGCTGTAGTTCTAAGAGTTAGTCTGAGGTAGAAGGGAAAGCTTATGGACACAGGCTATCATGTAAGCTTTCTGTCTTTTCCCTGGGACTCACAGAGAATGATTCTGGGAAAGCCATGCCATAAATGTGGTGACTCAGCTACAGGCACTAAATCTATGAATCTGAACTTATTATTAATCAAAATTATATTTATGATCTGGTGAATCAAAATTATCTTTGTGATCTGATAGCCTAATGTAGCCAGTGTGCATTTTCATGAGGGAGCTGTGGAAGATCTTTTCTGCAAGCAGACTATTTATCTTCCCACCTGACCAAAGATCCTGGATGATAATCCAGGTCTTCTCACTCTCTTCCAGGCTTTCATTAAATCCTCTCTTGGAAAAAAAATGATTGAAGACATGATCTCTGCAGATCTGTTCCAACGTTGGAATATGATATAATCTAAATATCTTGCATTTGTATATTCTCTCTTAAATTTACTTTAGGGTGAACTTATTCCTTTCTTTTATCTTGGTTATTTTGCAACATATGCTTAAGAGAGATAATAGTAATTATACATAATACGTAATACTACATAGTCCTGTAGCATTTCTTTGCCAATAATAATGTACAAGTCTTAAAAATAAAATAAAATGACAGTGAAAAAAAATCTAAGAAGTTTTTGAAAGAGCTCTTTGAACATATATTTTTAAAGCTACTCTACTCTATAATTGCCTTTTTACTTATTTATTTTCACCAAAATGTTTTGTAAAGCTCAGGGCTCCATCCACTGCTTTAAGTTGTCTCATTGCAGGAGTGTAGGCCTGACTGGCTTCTTTTCTTGCCAGAAACTACCAAACTTTCACATTGAATACTTTGTTGTTTTTTTGTATGTTCACTGAGCGTTGTTTGTGTAATTTTGTTGAATATACTGGCCAACATGTGTCCAGCAACACTCTTTCTTTTGTTGTTTTGTATATTTAATTCATCTTTTCTGTCTTGGATTCTTTTCCCTGTTTGTTTTGTTTATCCCCTCAGTTATCTCCTCTTGTCTGCCTGCTTTAAACTCTGTTCCTGTATTTGCTTTCTCTTTTTTCTTGTCACCCATGAAGTATAAAACCTTTGGAATCAGTGAGCTGAAAACATTTGCTTACAAGGTTTCCTGAAGAGGGATGGAATTGAGGATGTGTTCACACACTTTGCAGAACTGAGACCTTTGCAGTTTGTTTTAGAAGATTCTTTAGAGTCTGCAAAGATTACTATTTTCTTGCTTATTAATTTGCTTGTTTCTTACTGGGTTATTAGTCATTTCACTATAATATTTATTTAGCTGTGGAAGGTGAATTGACTTTATATGTCGCATAGATGACCATATACCAGGTATGGAAGCAACTGAACTGCAGAATAAGTTATGGGCAATGGGCCAGGCTTTCAAAATAGTTCAGCAACCACACTTGAAAAACAGAGTTCTCAAAGATCTCCCATTCTGGGTGCAGTGCTGATTGCTAAGCTCCTGTAAAAATCTGGCAAGCTTAGATACTGAGAACTTTTAGAAAGTTCTCTTTTTGAAAAGGGCTTCTTCTACAACACAGGTATGTATCCAGGAAGAGGAGAAAAGTCTGAATTTGGAGGTAACATTGAGTTACAGGTATTTTCAGCTCCCTTGGGCAAGTTACCGAGAAGAGGAAACTTTGCCACAGAGCTGCATTGGCTTCCAGGAAGGCTCAGTCTGCTAAATTTTATGGTCTCTTTAGAGATAAGTAGTGACCCGATTCATTCTTTCTTGATATTAACAGCTTCTCTTAAAAAACTTCTCAGTTATTCAGAAATGCATTTTGAACCCAATAATCATGAAAACTATGCAGAATCTGTGTTTTTATGTTAATTTTATTTCTTCATCTTATGGGTTCCCAATATAACCACCTGCTGCCCTCTTAGTTTTAAATGTCTTTATCAATATGTAAGTTTGTGTAATAATTCTCTTCCACCTCACAGCTCTGAGTTTTTTCCTTCAGCTGACCTCTTCCTCAGTCTGCTGCAGAAACAAGGTTATGCTCTGTGTGGTATTTTAGTTCTGCAGGTGTTTTAAGGGTCAATGGAAAAAAAAGCCTCCCACACGGGTGATGGGGATTTCCTCTGCAGCAGTCATGGGCAGGGCTCTGGTAAATGCTTGGTTTGACAGACACAAACAATTCTCTTTCCTTCTTGGCATTGCCAGGCTCCTTTACATTCTTAGTGTATACACGTAGTATAGTAATAGCATAGTATGCTTAGTGCATTCCAGCATACACAGTGATAGTACATGCTGACCAAGTTACATAGATCTCACATTCCTCACTGATGTGTCTCTTGTATTATAGCACAACAATTTCCTGATTTCTCACTGTTTTGCCTATTGCAACCTCTTGAAATTTAACAGGAACAGTTAGGACAGACCTTATGTGCTTGTTGTTGTTGTTTCACACTATAGGGTTCTGCCCCTTGAATTAAATAAAAATCTGCAGCACTCATTAACACAGACTTGCTACTCATAATTCATAAGCTCTCATAATGTTCAGTAGATGGCAGTGACACACACATCTGTATGCAATCTAACTTAAAAGTGTTGTTTTACCTAGCAACACTTCTGAAGCCTTAGATCTTTGCCACAACACTGTGATAAGGTAGATTATGGCATTACTTTTCCAAAAATAAGACTGAGGAGGCCGAAGAGTGTCCCAAGGTGTAAAAGAGAATAGGACCTGACCAAAATCCATTTCTGTGAGCAGTTGATTGAAATGGTAACTTTATACATGCAGTTTCCGGGAAGAAAACAGCCTGAGTGTTTCAAATCCCACAGTCTTGCATAAAGCTGTTCTTTGAAATTGTCCTTTACTCTCAGTTTCCCAAGTGCATTGGGCAAAATTCTATTATCACACCAGTGTATCTGTAGTGACTTCATATCATAGTCATATTGCTGCAGTCAGCCTCCAACTGGCTGTGTGCAGCATCCCTTAATTATCTGCAAGTTACCACAGAAATCTCACAGGCTGCAGTTAGCTGGAGACCAGACCCTCTTCCTTGCACCTTGCATAGTCATTTACATGGGCTGCCTAAGAGCTTTCCCACAATGTTTCTTTTCTTCAGAACCTGACACCTCGTCCACTGTGTATCCGTTTTTACTAATTTCCCCATTTGAGTCACTGGGGCAGGAAGGGTGCTCAAATAGCCCACTTCGACATTTTTCAAATCAAGATTTTATCACTTAAATTGATTTTTTGTTGTTGTTTCTGCAAGATTCACCTATACTAAAGAAAGCAGGGAAAAAGTAGGAACAAAACAAAGCTCCTTAAAAATGTGGAAATAAAATGTTCCAGTTGAACTTGGTCCAAAATATTTCTGGGAAATTACATTTTGATGCTTTTGACCTTTTAGGAATTCCAGATCCGTTTGTGAATACTCATTCTCTATGCTGCTCTGACACCTGAGAGAAAAGAATACGAAATACAACCCAAAACACTATGTTCAAAAAACCTGCTTTCTCACATTGCTCAGAATACCATGTTATGTTTCCCAAGTACATTTTTTTCCTATACAAAAGACTGTATGGATTGTGTTTCCTGACGGGATCGTGTCTGAGGCATTTGAACTTAACGTTGTTCTGCTTGGCACGTGGGATTGTGGTGTAAAAGAAGAGACACAAATGTGTGGTACATAGGCCTGCTTGGGAGGAAATATGAAGTGGAAAAGAGCTGGGTCTTCTATACTGTGAGTGAGACCCAAGAGGCCTGTTTCAAAATTGCACAGAATTAGTAGGTGGTCTAATAGATGCAGATGGCCGGTAGACGCAGGACTTCATTCACTAGAAGGAATTTTTGCACAAAGAGCTTGTATTCTTCAGTAACCCCAGCTTAATTCTAGGTACAAGATTTTTCAGAAATATAGATGATCTACAGGATTTTAAATTTGTCCATGATGACTGTAAGCTCCAACACCTAGGAGGGACCATCGAGTGTCACTCCCAGCTGCTCCTTCAGAACACCGTGGTTCTCCAGTGGGTTCTGTGTAGGAGGTGGGTAGCCTAGGGCATCTCCTACCACTCTAAATGTCCTCATGGGTGGCCAACTAAGTTAAGTTTACACTGTTTTTTTCTGAACACTGCCCCCAGGGAATGAAAATCTTCAAAGACTTCCCAGGGTGGACATACCGAACTGAGCACACCAAAGCAGAGGCACACAGAATCCCTACATTCCACCTGAAATCCTGGAGCTAGCATTAATCAAGCTATTAACACTTTGTCTGTTTCTTATGGTTGTGATTAAGAGCTGTTCACATGATAACAGGGAAGCAGCTGTCATGGCTACAGAAGGAAAGCTCAGTGACGACAACCATAACCACAGAAGAGTTCTGTGCGCTGCCCAGTCGTAGCCTGGTGCTTGTTTCCTTCAGCAGCAAAAATCTGGTTTAGCTGCTCATCAGCGAAAACACACTAGAGCTAGACAGCGTGATCCAAAAACAAAAAACCAAAGGGGTATTTTTTTAACCTCAGTTTCTTCTGCTTTATCACATACATAACCGCAGCGCATTTTTGCATCTTCTTTGCAGGTTCCCAGGAGAGCAGCTGCTTTAGTGTAGTGTAAGCTTTCTTACTATCCTGGTACTTTTGGCTTTTCTCTTTACACCTCTCTTCTCTTTCAGGACAACATCCTTTCAGCATGTTATGAAGTTACTGACTTCTTTGAATACTTTTTAGCAGACAGTTTAGAGCAAATCTGAAACTTGGGTCATCTCTTAAGCTTGATTTTGTTTTCCTGACTCCAGTTTGGTGATTTATGATGTTTTTCTCTTCAGGAAAAATATACCAACCAAAGGGAAATATTACTAGGAGTGCCAGGTTGATAGTTTTGCAGGCTTTAAAGATAAGATTTTATCAATCAGAGGCCTCACGGTGCATAGTGCGTTTGGATTTCTCCACAGTTGTACGGTTATGTTAAATAACTCCAAATATGTGTATAAAATGTTGCATTTCAGAGTTTATTTTTGAGGTCTCCTTATCTTATATGTGACATCGTACAATTCCAAGGAAATTAATCTCTCTTTATTATATGAAAGATGTTGCTAGTATGTGGGCAGTAAAACTCTGTTCACAGTTTGAATAATTCATTCAAATAACACCACACCTTCAGATTTGGCTGAACGCACCCAAATTCCTTGTGTTGGTGTGCCTCAGCTAGATCGCTCTGTGTGCAAATGACAGGTTTTATATAGAGTCACTTCATCTCTAGCTAACCTGACAATTGTCTGTGTTTCCATGAAAAGTCAATTTTGCCTGAGGGCCATTTTGAACAATTCTGAAAATGTGTTCCTTTGCTGTACCAGCCCCTCAGGCCCACTTGTCACCGCAGCATGGCTGCTGTTAAGGCACAGAGAAGATTTGCTACTTGTTCCATCAAATACTTGGGGATTCCCTATGAGTAGAAGCTTCCCGAGTGCCAGAAATCTGTTTTACTGATCCTACAAAGCCATCTGTGTTGCAGGGTCTCACATGACAGTGTGACCAAGAGAATATAGCAGTGTATGGATATGTGTGTATATATTGAATATTCAGTAAATATATAGGTGCAAGTACAAGGTTCCTCCAAAAAAAAAGGCAAAGCACTAGACCAACCTGCTGCTGACCGTGAGCATATGGACAGCTCATGCTGTCCACACACTGCTCCTGCTTCTGCAACACGTTTAGTTCACGGGCAGTCCTTTGTGTTGATAACTGTGGATTACATACAGTAGAGGCAGGGACAGCACTTGGTCATTACCTCTACTACTCTGGTGAGGAATTTCAGGGCCAAATTTAGTGCATTAGTACACTGGTCAAAGAACGACCTAATGAACTGTGCCTCCCACATGTGTCCAGTTGTGCAGCCTGTGCTGAATTTAGTTTTGGAGAAACAGCTTGTCAGCTGTGCTGAAATTCTCCATGCTTTCTAGTAACTAAGGAAATGTTTATTTTTCCCAAAGTATATTGGAACCAAAATATACCTCGGATGGATACATTATTTCAAAGGGGGCACTGTTACCATTCGTTTGTGCAGTCTGTAAATTGACAGGAGAGAGGCACAGGCAGAGCTTATGGTCACGACTCCAGCTGATTCAGTGGCTGAAACAGCTTGTCGTGAGCGCTTACCCCAGGTGTATGGGCAGTCTGGACATATGTATAATTCAGTGGTGTCCTATTTTGAGCTGTCAATATAGAGCAGGATGAGGTTCTCTGAATGACTTGGTGTTGAAAAAGAGCTGCCATATTGGGGTTTTAGTTCATTTTATTTTTAATCTTTGTGGATTCTGTCTCTGAATTCACACTAGGATATTTTCTCCTGCCTGTTTTTTTTTTTTTTTAATTTGATCCGTCTCTGTCTAATTTTCCAGTAAGTACAAGTAAAATTGTCAGTTACATTACCTCAGATAAGTTCTACTCAATGTCTTTGAGGAAGTTTCTTTTTCAATTTCACATTAAACCTTAGCTTTGCAATTAAAAGCAGGATTAAATAAACACACAAAAAGACATATACTGCCTCAATCCAATGCTGCAAGCTGGTATTTAAGTTGATATATCTAAGGGATGTTGATAGTATTACACATACATCTAAATTTATTCCTAAAAAAAAGCTAGATGAAACTTGGAAAATTTTAGAATCATTTGGGAATGCACTCTTCTGATGTTTAAGCCACAAGAAATTTCACCTGTTAGCCTGAAGACTGTTACTTTAATTCTATCCATGTTTCCATATGGAACCTAAATGTCAGTTAAATATGCACTGCATTTTTAAGAATATTTTCTTGAATGCTTTTTGTGACCTCATTTTTTTTTCTTTGAGAAGAAATGTCAGTCTCAGTCATTAATATCATACAAATATTCCCAGAATTCATACTACCTGGATAAACAAAAAGAAAAAAAAGAAAGAGACAAAGACAAAGACAAGAAAAGAAAAGAAAAGAAAAGAAAAGAAAAGAAAAGAAAAGAAAAGAAAA
>JAUBNY010000190.1:366069-383565 GCA_032275445.1 Crypturellus soui
AAAAGAAAAGAAAAGAAAAGAAAAGAAAAGAAAAGAAAAGAAAAGAAAAGAAAAGAAAAGAAAAGAAAAGAAAAAGCCACTAGGGAGCTCACTTTTGCCATACCTAACAAAAGATTTTGAGTTGGATCATCAGCTAGATCATAAAGTTGCTTGACTGATACTAAAGAAACTATGCCAATTTACACCTTCTAAGGGTCATCCATTGCATTTTCATGATTTTTTGTTGTCTATTCCATATTCATCTTGGATATAGAAACACTAACTTCTGTAACTTATTTGTAAGTCATATTTCAAGCCTGTGTTCATTTAATTTACTGTTTCTCGCTCTCCTTCCTTTAACTTTTTCCTTTAGCACTCCAAATATCCCTGGGTACACTGGCAAGGTTCATTGGACAGCAACTCGTCCTGCCAATTCTAATGTTCCTGCAACAACCCCATCAATAATTGCACAAATGCAAGGGTAAGTATGAGGTATAGTTTTCAGTTTGTTCAGAAAGATTACAGGAAAAATCCTAATTTTATTAATTAAATAACAATTAAATATTAAGCATGACATTTCCTTGGCTTAAAAGATACAGTGGGCATTGTATCTGCACATGCTAAATCAGCTTATGATTTTAGGTTTTTTTGGCACTTTATCATAAATTATGATTTATAAAATGTGGATTATTCCACAGTGGCAAAATCACGACTTAAGTGATCATATTTTTGATTGATCCTCATGTGTTTTGAAAGAGTCCCATGTATGTCAAAGTCAAAATATGCCAGAGGAAAATGGTGGTATTCCAAAATAGTTTTGGCAAACCCTTGTGAAATGGATACTTGCTATACAGAAAACAGTTGTTAAGGTGGGGTGGATTTACTCCAAATGCAGTAAGGGGGAAAGCATGCCATTGCCCCACACTGATGCAGCCCCTCTGAGCAGGAAATCGTAGCCCCTCGTCTCTACTATGGCTACCTAAGGAACTGATTTAATGCTCATTATTCTTTCTTGCTTTTCCATGCAGGGCTTGTTAAAACTCCAAGCCACATTTTAAAAGTATTTAGGTGTTCTGTTAATTTAAAAGGAGCTGGACACTTCAGGAGAGCTGAAAAGACACTTTTACGTGTTAGTACGAAGAACTTCAGAAATGAGCATAGCTTTAAGCTTGAGAGTAGCTTAAAAACTACTTTTTCTCCTCTCCTTTGTGTTTTTGTCCCTTCTCTTAAATGCTGATTTCTTGTTTTTCAGAGTGATCTGGGACACTGTTTCCACATATTCCTGAGACATTTTTTCTTTCATTAAATTGCCTAATTGGCTTTAGGATTCCGTTCACACCTCATCCCGCTTCTTTTTCAACACTTCCCATGAAGAATGTCCAGAAGTGGCTTGAGAAGTTTTAGGGAACATCTGACTTTTAAAGTGTCTCATCACTGAGCAAAATGCACTGACTTCCATATCTGCTCTCCACCATCCTTCTACCTCTGCTCTCTATCTCTTGTGGTTATACTTAGAAAAGAGGCTTTAACCTCTAGTCTCAGTCTGCTGGTGACACAGAGTGAAAATACACAGCAGGGTTTTGAGGTTCTGTAGTCTAATAAAGCTGAGAAGCAGAGAAGCCTCATGCAGACTAACTTGCTTCTAAATGTCACATACAAAGGGAAAAAATGCATCTTACCAGAGATCACTGGCAGCCTTCAGACAGATACAAGATCAAGTGTGAAAAGGTGTGATCTAAGAAAGGAAAACACATCTGTTGCTTCCTTTTACTTTCTACAGGCATTTGTGTGGGTGCAGTTTGTAGTGGATGAATTTTCTTAATTTTGTAGTGGACTATAAGAATAGGGGTTTTCTTGTGTGCTAATGGAGCCTGTCTAGAACAATGACAGAATCCTCTGACTGTATTTTTGTTTGGAGAAGAGGGTATAGGAAACAGGTAGAGGGTATAATCACACCAAAAACCTGTACACCAGATTTTACTGCCTTTTTTTCAGAGTTGAGTGATAGGTGTCTCTGAGGGTAGTACCACTGGTTTTCAGATGGTAACAGTCCTATTTGACTTCCACTTGGACACCTTATGGGGTAGGAGAATATTCACTGAATTAGGATGGAGGGTCATTGCCCTTTGTGGATCTGTTATATAAAAATATTATGGGTACTGAGAGTTTCTATCCATAGCATTAATGATGCCCACAAAGGAGGGGTTCTTAATGCTTGATTCCTCCTCTTTGCCAATCAGTGATAAACATCTTGCTCATGCCAGCAGTCAGACTGAGCTGGAAGTGGGAAGATGAAGAGAAGAGAGCTTAGAGCTTAGAGAGGTTATTTTTCAAATCTGAGGCTCAGACTATTCGAATTCACCTCCACATGCTTTTCACATGGGAGGTTTTCTCATTCTTGCTGTTTTTAAAATGGTGACCTGTTTATTTTCTGTCCCTTTGACCATCTCAAGCTATGATTTTAATAATTTACCAGAAAGTAGCAAGGGGTTCTTTCTGCCTGTTGGATATTTCTGAAGCTGCTTCATCTGACATATCTACAAAATATGTCCAGTCTCCTAAAGACAATTATGGATATCAGACGGAACCTCTGCTCTCCTGCTAACATGATCTAATAAATGTTCCTGTCAAAAGGATCAGCAGCGTTAGATAGACCAGGCAGCACTCAGCCACTTCTGCCATGTATTTCTATTGCATGGAGTTTCAGCAGTATGTGGAGCAAAATACTTTATACCTATTATAAGGTTTCAACAGGATTGTATAGGATATAGCAGACATCCAGTTTCATTGTCTTTGACAGTATAAATGGTATTTTTATAAGTCAGGCTTTATTGCTGTATTTTTATTTTATTTACATTTCTAGGTAATCCCAAGTGAGAAAATTAGGTTTCAAAGTCCTTCAGTGCAGTTAAATTCTGGGAGCACTACCTAGCTTTTTCAGGGGACAGAATGTTTTATGTTTTGTTTCATATTTTCTTTAAATGAACTGTCTATTGGCACCCCAAAAATACATATTTGAGTCACTTGTAGTATAAAAATGTCATGGCCTCATTAATATAATGGTCTCATTAATATAATACTGAATTTAGTTTGGTTTTAGAGACAAGGATGGCAAACTTTCAGTAAGGTGCTTTGAGGACCTTCAGAGATATGGGAGATTTCAAGAAGGAACATAAGGACGAAAGAAAATCAATGTCTTTTGGAGACTGAGTGGTGCCTTGGGTGCCAGATATAGTCAGCACTCATGGCAGTTTTCCACAGACTGCATGCAGGTTAATTGTGAAGCAGCTGTGTGTGTCCAAGAAAGGCTGGAAAGAGACAAGAACAGAACATGCCTTTCTTACAGCTGTGGTAGAGATTTGTCTTTCAGCACACGTTAGATACATCCAGAGACTGAGATTTAAAGCTTTTATAAAGAATTTCCCACAACAGTGGAAGTCCTTATGCAATTGAATATTGTACATTGTTAATATTCTCTGAGACCAATGGGCATGAAGAATGAAGTGAGGGGGATGAAAGGGTGGATCTTTAGCAATATAATAATAATGTAATTTAAAATTTACATCTTTTTTTCTGTCTTTTTGTAACTGCAGATACATAGCAGAACATGGACACTCAACTCAATACAATCACCAGGGTCCTTTCTCCCAAATGCTTACTCCAGTTAGTCCTCAGAACTCTTTCAAAAAGATACCACAACAAACTATTAAAGTTTAAGAAGCATCAGCCTCGGTGTCTGAAAGTGAGGAGGAAGGAAATGTGTGGAGATGTACGGATATTTTAAATTTTAAGAAACAAAAATAAAATAATGCAGAAGTGGTTGGTCTGGGTAGTCCTTATTACATTGGGCTCATATCTATGACTTGCTAGCATTCATAGTTAAAAACTAACAACAGGGGAAACAAGGGAAGTCTTAAGTCTAAGGCAGAACACTTGCTCTCATCTTACTGAATTGCTGTAGTAATCAAGATAGAAAATGATGCTGCAGGAATTATATCAATTGACATAAATGTTTGTAGTATATGTATACAAAAAAGTGTATTGATTCCTATTTTTAGTAAGAAAAACATTACAGAGCAACAGTACTTCTCACTAGCTGTCGTAAGTGTGGCTTGCAAAGATGGTTGAGTCACACAGTGAGATTTTAAAACCTGCCAGTTCCGTGCAGCAGTAAATAAAAGGAGTCAGGTTATGACCTCTAGTCTGGAGCTTAGCTGATATTATATGTGGCTTGCATACATGCTTTAACTCTCTCTTGAAAACAGTTAAATATGAAGGACTAAGGGCCAATGCTCAAACCTGTGCCTTAGACCTTAGATTTTCTGTTGCATTGGTATAAACAGCATGAGCAAGTTGCATATGTTAGAGGGAAGACCAAATGCAACTTTCAGTTCAGGGAGATGTAGTCTGCTCCGTGGGCCAAAATAGTTCAAATTGCTCATCTGAATTTAGGCTGCCTGAGAACTTGCTCTAGATTTTGTGTCTTAGAGTCTCTGGTATTAACCAAATCATCTGTATTTCTACTCAGTTGTCTTGTTTGTTTTTTGTTTGTTTGTTTTCCAAAACAGACTTGTGAGAGATACTATAAAGGCAACCTATTTGTAAGATATAATTATCCCATAGCCAATTAAGGGCTGTCTGTGAATGATTATAAAATATACCAATGGTTACAGGTCTTTCCAAGGCCCATTCAAGAGCAGAATGAGACTCGTAGGAAATGCTGGAGTGTAGAGAATATAAATCACAGAACTGGGAGATTTCCATGAGAAATCCATCTGTGCTCTCACAGTTCAACATCTTTGCCACTAGCTCCCACAGACTAGCCCCTCAACAAATATAATGGGAACTGAACACCCAAATCTCAGCCACAAGGGATATACCTGCCCCTGAGGTATGCAAGATTACAGCTAAGCAAGGGGAGCACTGATGCTAAGGTGTACAATTTTTCTTGATAAAACTGTAACAGATGCTTGACCCTAAAGAAAGATGACAATTCTTGAAATGCCAACACAGAAACCTTATTCTTTTTAGCTATGTTTTCATCATGCACAAATCCCTAATACTAGATTTTTTAAAGAGATGCCAAAATTGCTCTTGTCCAGTGTTTGCTCTGTACGCATGCAAGAGCACATACAACAGCACATACAGGGAGCATGTAGCCTGCCTCTCCCTTTCCTGCTTATCCATGTTCAAGCTGCACATGTACATAAGTTGGTGAATATTCAAATAAAAACACAATCCCTTTTGTAAAATTGCCCTATTATGCTGTACTGAATTATTATGTACCATGTAGAAATACCTGCAGGTTTGTTAATGGTGACAAAGGCTATGGTGCTCTATGCTTGAGAAAGATTCAAATCTTTCAGAACCCCAACTCCGCAGTGCAGACGGAATGATCCCGCTTTGGGTTAGAATGTAGGAGCTGTCTTTGTGCAATGCAATTCAGCATCACAGGCTATATCTTGAAGAGAAATTTAAAATCCATTCAAACTAGCAGTTGAAAACTGATTACATTTCACACCAGCAGTGGGCGGAGGGCACTAACTGTGGAGAGAGATGCGATTGCTTGGGTACGTTCAGATGGGATGTTTAGCTCATCTGTGCTTTATATATAAAAACATTTTACACAGGGTATCATTAAAGCACAGCAATCTAAAGAGATGGAAGCTGTGTTTAAAATGGGATGGGTCGTCAGCTGCAAAACTCAGTGTAGTTTCCTCTGACTTTTCAGATCAGGTAAGATTCAGGATCTCCACATTTAAAGTGTGAGAATTCTCTTAGATGGACCAAAAATGTAAAAAAATTAAAAACTTGTTTTACACTTCTCTATACTTCTAGATCAAGCTGAGGAAAAATTAAAAAATAAATAAAATTAAGGAGGAGGAAAAGTATTTTTAAAAGTCAGCTTCTGGTTACTTTCAGTTTCTTTGAGACTTTAGCACAGAGCTCCTGGGCTTAAACAGCAAATGGAAGGGAAGTACTTGTATCTAAATCATGAGTTACTCATTTCATTTAAACTAATTAAAACCTTAAAAAGTATGCTTGAAATCTGTTTTTCTCCTAATGAAGTTCTTACAATTTTAACAAAATCCATATTTTGATCATAAAATCACAGGACTATGTTCCTTGAAACCACAAACAGAAAATTTTCACATACTGAACCAGAAGATTTTTCAGAAGTATTAATTAAAAGTAATAATGTGACACTTTCAATATAAGGCCTATTCCTGTCTATACTGACTGTATTGCTGCAATGACTGCAGGGGACTCCTCACATGTCAGTTCTAGAAATAGCACCAGTTGATTTAATCTGATCCTTTCTAGATTCTTGTGGTTCGTGGCATGGTGAGCTGGGTATTGCTGTTTTAAAAGACTCTGACTCTTCCATGCTACGCTTACAAGAAGCGGAAAAAAAAAGAAAACTAACATGTCCCTTCAGCTGTTACTTCGGCACATGCTATAAAGTGTATGAAAGAGAGCTGCTGTTAAGGAATCTTAGTTTTGCCCCCAGTTGGAACCCAGTGAACAACTACTGTACTTAATGGGACAATTCTGCTTTACACATGTTAAATACTTTGCTGAGTCAAAAATGCTCTTAATCTATGTATGGCGTTCATTTTTTTCATCAAGCAGTGAAATTTAAAGTCATTAAAAATCATTTTGGAATCTTTTAGTTACAACACTGACACCTAGATGAACAGAAACAGAGTTGGCTTCCGGTGTGTAGTAAAACCACTGAAAAACAATGCTGCACAGAGAGAAATGGTTTCCTGGTGAGAATTTAGTTGGTTTTCTTCCTGAAATGATCTTCCGAAGCACATCATTTATGCCACACAATATAGTCACTACATTTGTAGCTTGTTTCACAGAATTTCCTTTTTAACAAGATAGTTTTAGAAGTGAATTGATCCAAATGCATTTTGTGTGAAGTAATTGTTAACATTGTGACAATGCTTTTATCAGTAAAACTTCAATGTACACAGTGAATAAACATGTCTTAAATTATTCTGTTTGTTTCTAAATATCCCTAAATAATATCTATATTTCTTGTATGCACATGACTATTAAAAGTTACATTTTTTGCACTATGCTGAATAGATTGTTCATAAGAAACATTTTGTCATGGAAAAATGCACTACAGTAGCACAATTATCATAACTCTGGGTAAAGTTTATATTCTTTTTTAGAATACATTCTCCTTTCTCTTCCTTCTTTCAAGTCAAGAATCAGAAATATGCATTTTTTAAAAAATATTTTCCTTTGGTTTGTTATTTTATTCCTAATGCTTCTCATCTGCCATCTAGTAAAGGTCATAGAAATATTAATGTACTTCCAAAGCAAGAAGACCAAAAAGCTGAGCTTTCAACGTAACTTAGAGTATGGTGATGCAAATTGCAAAAAATCAGTGGCCTGTATCCTCTCACAGAATTATTTAGTAATGAATATACCAAGTGAAAGAGAAATGTCTGTTGGGTAAACAGCACACATACACATGTGCATGGTAGGAAAATAATATGATATAAAAGGCTGTGTTGATTCTAGCCTGAAATCTTGAAAATGACTGGAGAAAATAAGGTACTTAAAGAGCAGAGAGAAATAAAAAGCATATCATAATTGTAAAATTTATTTGGTTTCACTGTAGCTAGAAGCATTATTATTTATTTAATAAAATGCAATTAAATATCACGATTAAATAGACAGTTCGTATTGCTGTCAAAGTTATCTGGGAGCTCAAATATCCTTTACTAGGAAAAGCCTGGGAGTGTAGAGGAGAAAAAAAGTCTGAGGGTTCCCCCTCAGCTGGTGGCTAAAAGCTGATGGTTTGGGATGTGTGTCTCAGCTACTGCCAGATAGCTACTGCCCCATGGGAATGCCAGGCTCAAGGATCCTGTTGCATGGGCTGCAAAGTGCTGTTTATGCCTTATCTCTGCTACCACTACAAAGATAATAATCAGGTTCCATCTTTAAACCAGCGGCAATGTGCGGCCCCCCCGTGTCACGCTGCAGAAAACAAATATGTATGCGTAAATGCTATGCAAATTCATTAATTTAGGAGTTTGCCTTCAATTTCTTCAGCATTTGCACAACTGTAAAGCAAAATGAAGTATCTAGCACTTTCTAATAAAGATCTATAACACACATGAGTAGTTGTGAGAAGGAATTCAATGAAATTATTCATATGAATAAAATGCTACTTGTGCAGCTTCTCTCATCTTTGATGTGGTCCTTTGATTTAAGAAATTATCCCTATTTAACAAAGTGCTTACAGACAAAGCTGAGCACAAGTGCTTTGCTGGCTCTGGTTTAATACAGTATACACTTTGCTGGATGCTCTGGTGTAAACCTTCTGACTTACATCAATGATGACTACCAAAAAAATAAAGATTACGTAAACTCGTTAATACCACTTAAACTAGATTACTGTTTCATTGCTGATGGGAAGGCTCATAATATGCAAATAGGGCAGTTTTTCAGTAGAGCAAGGATGTATTTATTAAATCCAGCTGCATCCTTCAACCAGAACCTTTGACTATTCAGTCAGTCTGCTATTTATAAATTTCTTACCTCTTAGAAATTAAGCTAAACTAATAGGAACTCAATGCATTTTGAGAAAAGAAAAGGCCAAAATATTGTATGCAAGGTGAAAGGAAATTCTCAGATGATAAAATTGCTTGCACCTTTCTAACATGTTCAGTTTCCTGATGAATGCCAGTCAATTAAGCAGGCAAAGCCTAAGAGAGCAAAGAAGCCAACTCCAGCTAAGCAGACAGGGATGAGGGAGTTAGGGCTTCCATGTTACCTATATCACGTGCTCACTTCCCTTTGCCTCCATCTCCCTTCCCTTTTAATAGTAAAAGCAGTAAAAGCAGCCTCTTGCTGCTCTTCACTTACTTAGGGAGCTCAAGAAGGAAAAAGGACAAGACCTAAGTGAAGTTATTATTAATCTGTGCTGAAATTAAAATGGAAACTGATTTCTTTTCTTGCAGGCTCCACATCTCTCTTGCTATCTCTCTGTCTAAATCCAGCCTTAACCTGAAGAGCTTTTAGTGTGAGATTTCTCAGAACTTCCTAGGCTCATTTCCATATTTTTTGCTGACAGCCTTGTGTGGGACAATTAAATAATTTGGGTAAGCAGTCACCCCAATCAAAATATTTTCCAGTTAATTAGCAGATCAGATATCAGTGAAAAAAGCATATAATTGTATTAGCCACCATCAGTTTGACACAGTAAATAAGATAGTATGTACACTTCTCAAATAATGATACAGTCAGTAGACTGTAAATCTTACTAATTTGTACTTAAAATAATTAGAGGGAAAAAAAGAGCAATGACTGGAATAACTGAAGATTTCTTAGAAAGCAGGCAGCATCACATATGTAAGTGATTAAAAAAAATGTAATGTGAGCCTTGGTAAGACTGACTAAACTTGAAGGTAACAAGGTAGCTTGAAGTAAACTGTTAAGTTCATCAGAGAACTGGACAAGCACCAAGCAAAATAATAAAAATAATTAAAGTAAATAAAAAAATGTAAAATCATTCACTGATGTCAATAGTTGTCAGTCAGGCTGCAGCTTTCTAATGGCTATAAGCAGATCCATGGAGGAGTCTAAGTGCCTAGAGGAGTGTTCAGATGGGATTTAATTGCTCAAATGAAAACCCCAAATTATTTCTTCTTCCCACGACACATTGCAAAAGTGCCACAAAATGCTGAGGTTTCCAGCTGCTCAGAACGGATGCTTTGACTTGAAAGTCCCCCAGATACTGCAGCTGCTTGCACACCAGTGAATTAAAACAAACATTTTAAGGACCATTTCTGTGGGCCCAGAAACCTTGCAACAAAGCAAATAAAGGCACAGTGGCTCAAAACAGCCTATCCCCTGGGGGTTAGGACAGGGTCTTGAGGAGAACAGGTATGGGTAGGACTCACAGCTACAATAGGAATGATTGCTGTAGGTCGCAGAAGAACCACAGAGTCATTACAAGCGAAGAAGCTTGGAAAGGAGCTCTGTAGGTCGTGTCAGCACAGTGCTCAAAATGAGGCTGCCTGAGAATGCAGAGCAGGCTGCTCAGGGCCTTGCCCAGTGAAATTCAAAAATCTCCAAGAACAGAGATATCACTCCGCAGACAGTATCTTCCAGAGCTACCCAGTTCTTGCTGCGAGAAGTTTTTCCTCATGTTTTCTTTGCTGCAACTCATGGCCATCACCATGTGTCATTTTGGTTCGACCTCAGAGAAAAGTCTGGCTCTGTCTTTCTCTATCCACCACTTTGAGCAGTTAAGATTGCAGTAACGCTCCCTCTCCTATAGACTCTTATTTTTGCTAAAGTTACCCGGTCCCTAAAGCAGAATTCACATGGGATTTAATACCCAAATCTCTTATATACATATAGTCACCCTTGCATCACATGCTCCTGCCCCTCTGAACCATCTCAGTAGCCCTCCTCTGGCCTGGCTCCATTTCGGCAGTATTAGCCTCTCCTCCGTCCAGCTACTTTAGGGCCATATCCGGCCCTGTTGAATCCTTTTAGCCAGGAGACTATTGAACTTCCCCTATCCCATAGGGCAGAGGCAGTAAAAAGAGATTTCCTTTACATCAGCTATGCTTTGCTCGAATTTTTCTTTAAAGTGGGCTAATGAAATGTTGTGCTACTGTTCAGCCTTATTTGAAAAAAAAAAAAAAAAAGAGGAAAAAAAAATTTCTAGAGAACTGAATAGCAAATAAAAGGTATCTAATGTGAGAGAGATGAGCACCCATCATATTTATAAAACTTTCCCAGGAAGGAAATCCTGTCAACTTTCAGAAGTTCCTCATCTATCCAGACATTTCAGTTAGAGCTGTGTTTTTGTGTATAATAAATTGCTTCTAGTTGGCTGAAAATCATTTTTTAGCTCTTATCTCTGTGATCGGTTACCTCTGCCGTTCTTTAATGGCCTTCACCTCATTATGCAACTAGTCATTAAAAGCTTAGTATCCAGTACAATGGTAGCTTATGTAAAGTGATCTATGAGAGCTTTATATAGGCTTACCAGCCGCAGCCTTAATTTTACTCATTCGTCTTAATTTTTTGTAATCATTTTTTGTAAAGAGGGTATAATGTCAGGCATGCTTCCCTGCTACTGACAGATCCAATCTAGCAGATAATTACCATAAGGAAATTGATGCTTTAGTGTGCAGGGGAGAATTTAATTTACTCAGACATCCTACAGTACAATGCATTCCAAAAGATATGAGGATTTAAGTTTTTAAGAAATTAAATTTCACTATTTAACATGATTACTTATGTTGAACATCATTAACTAGCTTTTTTTTTTTTTTAAACTGCTTGATATAATTACAAGAATGGTTATTTGGCCTAAAATCCAAAGTCATCTTTAAATAAGGGTTAAGAATCCATGAAGTAATAAAGAAGGTTGCATTCTTTCTCTCCACCTCTCCAACACCAGCCTTCCAGTAACAGCCTTAAAAAATCTATAGAGCTTAACTGAGCCTATGCATTCTCTGAACTATAGAATTTTTCCAATGATGTTTTAATAGATCCTTTGTTATCACCCTATTCCACTTCAATTCCATTCGTTAGGAAAGATAGAAATCGTATGAAAATGATAGAATCATAAAGCAGTTGTTGAGATCCCAATTAAGCAAGATGATTAACTTCCTTAAGTTTAATTTTGGGCATTTGAGTACTTCCAGTGAAATCCATGGGATTCAGAATTAGATTAATTTAATTTAATTAATCTCTTTGAAACTATTTACTCTCCACTAGAAAACTTCCTTTCTAATTTACAGCATTTATACCTGGCAAGAAGGACATATGCAGCATGATCAGGAAAGTATAAAAGGTTGGGTTTATGAAAAAAAAAAAGAAAATCCTGAAATATCTTTTTTTTTTCTATGAAGTCCACCAGCTTATTTGCATTTCTCACTGAACTTCTTAATTCTATTGCCATAGAATTAGGGCAATTGAAGTTTGCACGCTTGCTCCTTACATTTTTGGAAGCTTTACTAAACATTTTGAGATGATTTTTCTAATTTACTATTTGTTATGAAATGTAGAGTAAGAGAGGGAAAAAAAACATATCAAACTATCCAGTATTCTTAAATACTCTTTGAAGACATCGTTCTGGATTAAAATACCCCCTCTAAGGAGAGGAACACGTGACACTTAAAACAGTGCTGCCCGGAACCTCGATGTACCTCCCATCAGGGACTCGGCCAGCACTGGGGGTCTTTGCTTTAGCAGGAACCAAGCAAAGCCCAAGGGCTTTCAAACTTCACCAGAAGTCTATGAGCATTTCCAGGAGGGCCACAGAAGGCTTCTGATCAGATATTGTTTTCTCTTATTCTTCATCAAAAGATATTCAAACAGTGCTGAGGAATTACTTCAACAGGGATAGAATAAGGCCAACCCTGAGTCCCACCAATAGTCTATGCTATAAAACCAGCTTTGTCAAGAATGTGCTTCTTGTATTTGCCGCCAAAAAGCAGAGAAACTGTAAGTGGAAGGAAATTATATGATTCAGCATCGTTTCCAAAATAATAAAAGATAAAACCAAGCTATCTTTAATTACAGCTATAGATATACAAGGTAAAATGGAAAGAGCATAATGTCAGTGATGACATCAGCAGTCACTTCGAAGTACTTGTTGTTAGAACTGCACTTACAAGAATGCCCCCAAAATGATGAAAAGAGTGAGTACCTAACAGCGGAACAAAGAGACTGTAAAGCTGTGTGCTCTTACACGGCCCAAAAGGACTGAACATGACTGAAGTCAAGATCTCCTGCAGGCCACAGCTTACCTGAGTGGGAAGATTAATGGGAAGGGAGGCAGCAAGAAGATGGCTGGGTAGCTACAACAGATGTTGCTTGCTGCAACACACTGCTTATTTTCCTTCAAAGCGAGTAGACCCATTCACCCTGGAAAGCTTTTATTCCCTTCAGCTTTCAAACATAACCAATTTCTTATTAGCCAAATTATTCTACAGAATTTCTTAGGGAATAGAAAAGCACACACACACGCCATTGTTTTAAAGGAATAATTTCACTTTCTGAAGCTGGTCAAGACTCTACCATATACCTCTACTGTATAAAAAACGCTTGGCTCTGGAAGTAGGTCCTGCATAACAATTATTTGACCAAACGTTTTAAGGTTGGTTTGTGTCAACCTCAGGAGGGAGGTCTTGGCAGAAGAGCGTTGGGTGGTTGAAGAAAGTGTGAGTATCTCCTGTGTAGACACAGGAGGTGGCAATCTTGAAGAAACCCCATTTCTAAAGTCTCCAATACAAACAGCGAAAAAACTCTATGTGCTCTCAGGGTTCATAATGCTCTTTCTGAACCATTTTGTGCCTTTTGTCCCTGTTTTAAACACACAGTTCACCCTACACACTTAGCAAACTTGTAAATAATGTATCTTTAAAGAGTACAGTGCACATTTGCAAATATTCATACATATTTCTGCAAGATATGTGCATACACGCACACACACGTGTGTATGCATAAGCAAACATAGGAATAGAAATGCACACACTGCAGCTCAAAGGTGTACCACAACCAAACCCAAACCAGCAGCCATAAATAAAGGAAATATTCCCCTGGTTTAGGAGGCTTCTTTTTGTGATGATTATTTTTGGTCTTACACCATGCCTACAGCTGTGAAAAAATAAATACTTTTTTTTTGTAATTTTTTGTAAAATGTTTGTATTTTTTTTGTAACTTTTTTATTCACATGGAGGAGCATATTTTCCTCTTCCCTCACAGTCAGAGCAGAGTCTCACCTCCCATTTCCAAAAAGGCACCCAGAGCATTGCTCAGAGGCTGGGCATGGAAATTTTTAGCCTGCAGGGTGAAAGTTTGAGCGGGTGGGCGACCGAGAAGAGGAGGTTTAAGTGGAAATTATTACGCAACCTCAGCGGAGACACGTAGGGGGAGATTGCTGCCATGACAGACCCATTTGTTAATTTTTCTTTTTTTTTAACCCAGTGGGTGCGCTTGCCCTCTGTAAATTTTGGCTGAAAGAGTGAGCAGTTGGGAGCGAGCCGTTGAACAGCCCTTTTTGCTTCGTGAGGGTTGGAGTAAAGCCTGGGCTGGCAGCCATGGGCCCCGCATGGGATTTCCCTGGCACAGCCCCAGGAGGGCTTTGAGCCCTGTGGGTTGACACGACATCACATATCAGGATATGGTTTGTGTTTTTATTTTCTTTATTTCCCGCTTCAAAGAAGGGGGTTAGACATAGTGTGACCGTGAGGCACCGAAAGGCTGTAGCTCAGGACCCCTCAGTGAGGCCTCTGCAAAATGGTGCCTGGGTCCTGGAGCACCCAAATGGCTTCAAGCCACCTCCATGAGGCCACCAGCATCTGCCACCCAACCCCATTTCAGCTCAGAGGCACCGACCCGACATCTTCTTGCCGCATTGGGGCTTCTGCTGGGGCCAGCACGGCTGTTCCCCTCTGCCCAGATCTTCCCAAGTAGCTCAGTCACCAAGGAGGTTGTGGTGGGAGAGGCCAGAGATGGAGGGCATCTGTTGCACACAGATGTGAGGGTCCAGGATGCCATCGCACTCATCAGGGCTTCATCTCCCAGTAAGGTGAGCATGGCGGGGTCATCTCGGAGTTTCCTTCGGTCCAAGATGAGGCCATCTTGGGGGCTTCATCCCCTCCAAGATGGGGACATGGACAGTCACAGGTGTGACCTGTGCCCCTCCAAAGGCCTCTATCTGGCAAGGGGGACAACAGTGCCAGAAAGTGGGACAGAAGAGGGGGAAAGGCTTCATCCTTCAGAAAAGCCAGCCCAGAAAATGGCCAGATAAGCCCCTCTTCTCTTATCTGGGTTTTGATAGGAAGGAATATGCAAGGCGGCCCCCAGGCGGCTGCTGGGCTGCCTGAGGGAAGGGGGTTTTCTCTAGCCCAGCTGCAGAAAAGCAAGCGCTGGACAAGCTGGAGATTGGGACCACTGCCGCTTTCCTCCACCACCTTATCAGTACAACCAGACTGGCAGGCCTTTGTGCGCCATACATCAGCTCCAGGAAAACCCCCCGGAGCGGGGAATTAGGCTTGGGGGAACTAGGAGGGAATTTGATGTGGCCTGCTTCCCTGCTGTGTAATTAAGTGTCTGCAAATTCCCTCCTTGAGGAAAATACAGTAAGGGAAGATCGAGGTTCAGGGAAGGATGGGAAATGAGTACGCTGCTGTTGTGGGAAAGATTGTAACCGAAGCCAGGAGCCAATGCAGTTGGAAAACATAATGTCTGGAGGAAGAATTGGAGATTGGAATAAAATGTTTGGTGTAAACAGTAGAATAGTAAGAGAGTGTAGGGTGCGTAAGAGCTCAACAGACAGGTATGTGTTTTCAGAAAAGAGAAACAAGAGTCTGTGTATAAATGAGTAGGAAAAGTCGGTTTATGGGGGCACTAGGTAAAATTTTTATTCTACTAAGGTCAAAAGCAAAACTCCCATGGCTCTAAGTAAACAATCTTGGATTTGCAGAAGAAATAAGAACAGCCATGGACTAATTTTGATGCTACTTAAATCATTAATATCCAGCTACTTAAATCATTAATATCCAATGGGTGTGGAGACAGATCCATTCTAAACACCTAAAAATCACACCCTGACATGTCTACTGAAAAAGTGAAAATCTGAAAAGCCACAATGTAGATTTAAAAAAATAAAATGAATTCCTCAAAATTGTCTGAAATTTCATGGAGATGGTGAGAAAGAATATTCTAAATCTAGGAAATAAAACTGGAGGAAGATCTGGTACTTCTTGGTATGAATATCTACAATAAACTGTTTGGTATGAATATCTACAATAAACAGTATGCTTAGTATTCTGAACTCTACAGGTAGTGGGCTATCTGATCCACCTTACTGTTTTTAAATAGTGGATTTTTTCATGAAGCAAAGCAAAGGCTATTTGTGACTGAGTCTTTTCTTCCAGACACACTGCAGGTAGGAGTTGGAAAAAGAATTTCTCAGATGAAGTGTGTGACTGATACTCTAATGTAATGTCACACCATCATGGCCAAAAGCCTTACCTCTTTATTGTCCAGAGATATAATTTAAAAATGATAATAAAGCCAGCTCCTCATGAGAACTCTGACCTTGTCTAACATTCTTACATCTGATCAAATATTCTGGTTTGAGTTAGGACTGCAACATGGTCAACCACCAGGAAGACTATTGCTACTTTAAAGGGCTTGGAAGAGACTCAATTTTTATGGCAGCTAGACCAACTACCATGTCTACCTTGAAATGAAAGCCAAAAGTACAATTCCATAGTATGTTAACTCATGGTATGGGTTAGGCTCTGCTGCACTGCAGGGTGAATAATATGGTACCAGGGTCCTGTAAATTTAGCCTTTAATCTGTGTGTCCTGTTTTTCCACCTGGCAGCAGCAGAACTTCCCAGTCTCAAGAAAGCTGCGAACTGAAATATCTTAAAGACTGAGATGGATAAAGGGGCTAAAGGAGTAGCAGATGATACAGACTTCTCTCTCAGTATTGGATATTTTTGGAGAGAGTCTTATTGCTTCCTGGGGTTTTACCATCAAAAACTAGACTACAAGCTGTGGATAAATATGTGCTAGATAGTGACTCATTGCAATTAGGTCCACAATGGGAAGAACCCAAGTCATCAGTCATTTGTCTCTAGAAATGAGCATTTCTAGTTTCAAGATTACAAGAATAAGAGCATTTAGGTTTCATTCTAGAACAAAGAGAACCACAGGAATGTGAAATAAATGAGAAAAAAAAAAGGTGTAATTAGCAATAACTCATCTGTCTTCATTTGACTATGAATAAATTATGTATTTGTGCAAAGAACAAATACTCAGGGTCACGCAGCTTCACAGCTGGCCTAATCTGGCAGGGCTTCCCATGAAGCTATCTTGATTAGCATCATGCCATTATATCTGAGCTATGCCAAATGATCTAGCTGATCATGGCCATGGCTAGGGAAGAGTGGTGTAAGGAAGATTTCTTCCTATCAGCAGAATCAGCTGGGCTCAGAGCAAACACTGTGTGCGATCCCAGCCCTACTCCTCACACTCTGCCTTAGTTCCTTCGAGCTGATACCACTACAAGGACGGCAGTGCAGGCTTTGCTGGCCGTGGCTGTGCGCATCTGTCTGGAGTCTCCGGTGCAGGCAGAGCACCAGAGGCTGCTGCTGCACTAATGCTCTCTAGGTTGGGTCAGCCTGTCCTCAAGGGCTGCATCTCCAACCACAAGCGTGGAGGTATCGTGCGAGTTGTTAGGAGAGCAGACCAGCTCCATCATGCCAGCAGTGTCACGACACTCATGTGGCTTCCTGTCAGCCATTCCCCCAGTGCTGCCAGACCAAAGGGCAGAACCCACACTACGAAATCTCAGGTGTGCTGCGGACATATCGACTCATCCGAACAAAGCTCACACTGCAAGTTTGCTCCTATTATCTCAATTTGAGTGCTTTATTGCCTCATTGAGATCTGGTTTTCTTCTCTGTGTCATTTGTTCTTGGGTAAATCATATGAAAGGACAGAATG
>JAUBNY010000190.1:383665-397246 GCA_032275445.1 Crypturellus soui
GTGTGCTGCGGACATATCGACTCATCCGAACAAAGCTCACACTGCAAGTTTGCTCCTATTATCTCAATTTGAGTGCTAAAGAAATCTAAAACTTTATTGCCTCATTGAGATCTGGTTTTCTTCTCTGTGTCATTTGTTCTTGGGTAAATCATATGAAAGGACAGAATGAGAGGATGAACTTTTTTCTTGACCTAGAGCTGGCTTCTGAATACAAGCTTCCTCCAACTGCTTCTCTTACAGTAAGATCCCTTACACATCCTTTTAAGATCACCTTGGGGTAAAATCAGAGTTTATAGTGAATGGTGTAGTGTTTTATGCATAGAATAGGAATGAATGTGAAAAGGCTTAGTTGAAAGATTCACAGGTACATTTATCTGAGCACCTATCTAAATTTCTTTAGTAGAAATCTTACAAAATCCTACTATCTAATGAGAGTCTCATTACTTCCTCCTTTCATTCTTCAAGCAGGCCAGTATATTTCTAGAAAAATTCTTCACACCATATTTTTGTGTGTATGCTTCCTATTCAAAACAAAGAAATCAGGCATAGATTAGACTACTTCTAGGTAAGTCTGTATACAGAAAAAATATTTGGCTTCCCTTTTTGGGGAAATCTCTGCTTTTGTTTAAAGGCACATGTTCTTCACATGTTAAAGACTTCCTCTATACTTTATCTAGTAATTCCAGGAAGGGATGAGGTACATTTAAATGTTTATGTTAAACTTTAAAATATTGGTAGATAGCTCTACGAGTGAAAGTCATTGTCAGAATCACATCAACAGCCTGAGGCACCTGCATTTTATCCTGGGAGTCTGTAATTCAGTTTGATCTCTTTCTTCGTGTTGATAGTATTTATGGATAAACAGGAGAACTGAACAAAGAATACAGAGTATTTGATGTAGTTCTAGCAGATTCAACCACTGTGGACAAACTTTTGTTCTTGGTTTCACCCAGAGATTCTTGGTGCTCTGGATTTTTGATAGAGAGGTGACAGGTGTCTGTCTCTGATACTGACCTACCTCTGCATAACAGATTTTTGAAATTATTACTCCAACAACAAGGAAAAAAAGGATAGAATGGAATCTTATCATTGAGATTTTAGTTTGTTTTTGTTGTTGTTGAATATAAGACAATCACATATATTATTTTTCGGTGTTTCCCACTGTCATTTGTTGCACTTACTACTTTGAAAAAAAAAGTGTTATTATTCAAGAGTTCTGTTTTATGAAATGAGAAGTCATATTTCCCTCTCCTGCATATTTTGACGTGCAGCCTTTGCCACACAAAGGCAGTTTTCAATATTGTGATTTTCCTGTCATTACCCCTCTCACCCAACATAACAGCTGAATGTTACACTTACCGTAAAATACAGACATTACTGTGTTGAGCATCATCATATCGAAGGATTAGGTATACCTATATAACACATGGCTTTTAGTGGTCTAATAGTTCCTTTGCTGTTGCAATGGAGGAAATTACTATATTCCGTGCTCAAAACATTCCTATAAAGTCAAGTGTGACTATCAACCGTACATTTATTTTTACAGAAGAAGCCTAGAAAATGTAGGTGTTCCCCTTACATCAGCTTATATCCTGTTGACAACTCAAGTGACACTAGGCCCATTTATTAGTTTCTAGTGGTTTAACTGACAACTTTTGGTCTCATAAAATGTACTATAAATACTACTCGTAGTACAGCTTCGCTGTTCAGTGGTACACCAAGTTTTCAGATAGCTGCGAATGCTGTTTCCCAATGGGAAATGTGGCATTTGGCAATCGCTTGCTCCAGTTTCCTTTGAGAGTATGAAGGAAAAGTTTTGCCAAAGGAATCCCTGAGTAAAAGGAAGTAACAAACGATCCAAGACACTGGATTACTGAATGAATGCTAAAGTGCAAACTTTATTATAGCTTAAAAGTAGATAGAGTGATTGCATACTTTTATCTCTACAGGGAAATACATTTGTTCTTTCCATGCACTTGTTTGATGGGAAAATTACAGGGGATTGATTTCATGAGTCTGGAAACGAGCCCCAGTGTTGAGAATGACTTCACAGTCTGAACTGCGAACTTATTTGGCAGTGAGGGTTTAAGAACCTCTTGCTCCCAGTGAAGTTAATTCTGCCAGTGGTTTCAGCTTGAAGAGAGTTTGGCTCAGAAAGGACAGATAGCAAGATGGGCTGAAAAAAAAAGGATTTGTTTTTATCTGGAACAGGAAAGTTCACAGGGAAAGAAGAAAGACTATATCTTGTGTATACATTCCTCCTCAGTGCTCTGCAGAGCTATATAACTACTATATTGTCAAGAAAAGCTAGGAAATAAAGAATTGTAAAATGCAGGTTTAGCCAACACAAGATTAGCACATTTACCGCATTTTATCTCTTTTTCTGTACCTACATTTACTATCTATCTTCCTCATCCACAGAAGATTGGTCTTTTGTTTGTCTCTGCCTTGCTACTGAAGGACACAAGGATTACAGGGCTGCGCTGTCAGTACCACTGCAGGCAGCATGAAAACTAGTTGACAATTTTCAGTGAAAACTTGATAAAGATCACAATATCAAATTCCTACAAGCTTTTCTAGAGAAGTCATGCTTGGATAGAGAAATAAGCTCCAAATTAGTGCCTGAATTAAGAAAGCAGACAGAAATTGGCCACTATCCAGTCTATCAACAGAAGGCAGTTTACTAGGAGTGGAGGATGTAAAGAACAGGGGATGCAGTTCCATAGCAAACAATGTTTTACATTCAGGTAACATTTCTTTTCAAAGTAAATCTTTTGTTTCTTTTTCATTATTTTTATGTCCTTTACGCATCCTTTCCCCACCCCACACCCTCACTGGCCAAGGCAAATACAAGATGAAGTTAGCAGTTTGGGTGGCCTTTGAATTTTTAACCATCACTTAGAAGAATGAATTCATATCTCATGTGAAGGTGCAGATGCAATGAACTGAAACAGTTAAATGCTGGTCTCAGAATAAGAAGTGAGACCACAAAACCATTTTTAAAGCCTCAGAGTAATAGCCTCACTGCTGAAGCAAACAGAAAATATGTTGCCTGTGCAGATAAGAGAACCTTCGAGTACCTCTGAAATTGTGACTCAGCACACTGGAGTAGCTACTGTTTTACAAGAAACTGCTAATTGTATATTGAAGGTAAAAACACCCGAAATGTCATATATTTTCCTCCGGAAATATTTAGATGTTACTAATGGTAGTGATCACGAGTGAAGAATGGTTAAAAATGATTTTCGAAGAAAACAAAGGATTTCTTGCTCTCCAAAGCCGTTGACCAGTGTTAGAAATTACAGACAACAGTGTCAAAGCCGACCATTGATAATAAGAAAGTGCTGGAGAAAACTTGTTTGGAGCTGGATGTTGATCTCTTGCAGAGTGACAAGGAAAGTTGTAGGGATCATTCAAACCTTGAATGTAGTCCTGAAGAACCTTTAGAAGAAAAGAAAAAAAAGACAATTAAAAAGACAGGTTCAAAGCTATTCTTTCTGCTGTTTCCTACTTCTCTAAAGCAAACTGACTGGTTAGATTAATGATCTGCTTTTTTATTTCTTCTCAGTAGTAAAGAGATGATGTATGTCCATGTAGAGACCCAGTGATTTCAGTAAATATCTATTCTGGTGTTTTCTTGTGAGCTTTATACTTTCCCATCAAAAATAACTTCCTCAGAGTTAGAATTGTTCATATTTCCTAGCAATACCTGCACTAAACCCAAGAAAATGCCAGTTAAGCAGTGATTAGTGTCCAGACCATCAGTCCCACTTGGTGTAATATTCAGCACCAGGCCCTGATCCCATGCAGGGTGAGCGATGCTGCAGTTCCAGCACATGACCACCCGTGCTGCAAGTGTCCAGTTGCTTTCACACACTCCAAAACTGACTCCTGGTTCAGTAATGTGAAATACAAAATATAGGCTTGCACAGTATGGACACAAAATGTGCCTAGATGTTTTGAGTTCAGCAGCCCTTCAGGTAGCAATGCCTTGGTTCCTGAATTTCATGTCTCTATATATAAACAGCCTTTCAGTAATTTTGGAGCTCTCCTGTGGCCTCCTTATCTCTTACTAGAGAAATTAGAAGAACGGGATTGTATAGATGGTGACTACACATTTCTGGGCTCGTAGAGTTGAGAAGGCTAGTTTTTTCAAAACTAGTATATGTCCATGTGAGACATCTGCTATTCATTCTGCGTACAAGGATGTGGATTGTTCTAGTTTTCCACATAGCTTTAGAGTCATGAACTTATGAGTGTAAACTTGCTCTTACAGGTAACTCTTTTGGTTAAACAACTTGAGGAATCTGAAGTGAAAGGCACAGGTTAAGCTAGTCTCAGCCTTCTCAATCTCTCAAAGAGAGAGCAGATGGCAAAAGAAGTGTCCCATGTTCCCTCTCAGAGAGTTGAGTCAACAGTATTTTCCTTTCTTATAAATTAAACCAAGGCAGGGTATGTGTGGAAACCATGAATAGACCCATTTGCGTATTCTTTCTCTAGACCAATATTTGTACTTTGTATGCAGGGGAAAACTCTCCTCAGCAGATCGGAGTTGTGGATTCAGAGCTCTACATCACTCTTTTTCCCTGATAGGTTAATTAGTATGCAGCAAAAATAACTGCCTGGCTTATTTAAAGTACTTTTCATCAATGGAACCCAATATTCATTTTACAAATAGAGAAATTAAGGCATGAAGCCAAGATATGCCAAAACTCACTCATCTAAAGGCACTCAACACTAAAGGATCCTCTTTTTCTATTGAATTTTCTTTCCACATGCCCCTAATTTTGACTTTGGAGCTCAACACTTAAAGAGAAGTTGCATGTGTTGAGCATTCCTCAAGATTTGCACAAGCTAAAAATGAGAAATATCACAAAACTTCACAGGAAAAATAACAAATAAATTATTCCATTGAAGTTCCACAGGAAGGAGCTTGGACAAAAAATTCACTGGACTAAGGATTTAATCCAAAAAAAGAACAACTAGTTTATTAGTAAAGCTCTAAATGGGAATATACTTTTTTTAACTTCATCATTAAACATGGTGAAGTTAAAAAAAATCACTTTCCCATGATTATGTATGTGATGATAAAGATTTACTTAACTGTACAGCATCACAGAGCCTCAAATACGACACATAGTCACCTAATGCTCTCTAGGACCTGTGTAAGCAGAGAAGAGTCTCTCTCTGCCCTTTTGCAAGTCCCAGTGCTAGCTGTGCGTGCACTCCCCTGTTTTTCATGGGGTTAAGCAATAGGTAAAGTAGTGGGAAATACTAAGATCCCTCATTCAAGCACTCGGGAGTCACAGGAATTATAGCTTTAAAAGTCAGTTTTAAATCTATAGTATGCAAGTTTATTTCTTTCTGAGATAGTGGAGGAAGAGATTGATTAGAAGACATATCATTGTTTGTTTACCATAACTTTTGAGAAAACTTATTATGCACTGATTTTTGGGTCTGACCTGTGTCTAATTTCTCACATGTAAAATGCCAGTAATGAGTCTTATTTCATCATACACTCGACCTGCTTTTCCTATGACATATTTAGTCTCTGATTTTCCGATCAGGTAGCACATCTGGTACTATCTCTTTAAATACTCGAGTTCTATCATGGTCCTTGCAATGCTTGTAATTCTGCTAGCTTCCAGGAACTGCTCTACACCCTAGTTAATACCTATTTTTTTTCCTGTGTGCTTTGAAAAGATAGTTCTGTGGCTCCTGCACATTGTTTTTTCCTTTTTTTTTTGAATCATATAAAGGCATAGTACATTTTCTCCACTAGTGATTAGCTACCTGACATTTGCGTTTCTCCTTCCCTTGAAAAAGCTTCTGCCTCTACTTGCTCCTCAAGGTACTGCCTTTTCTTGTCCCCAGGATGCACCTTCTCACCACACCTAGTAGCCCTACAATCCTGCACAGGAGGCAGTGAAGGTACTGTAGAAAGAGGAGAAGCTGCTGTCAGCTTTGCAGTTGTGGAGGGGAGTTCTCCATGGGGAACCTGCAAACACACCCGACTTGCTCTGTGCTCCATAGACACTATTGGGTAATTTAGCTGGGTGGAGAAGACAATTTAATATGGTCTCACTCGAATATGTGCTTGAATATGGTGGCAACTGAGAATTTACTTACCTTGCTTGACTGAGCTGGCTTGGCAGATGCCTTGCTGTTAAATGTAGCTTTCCCTACTGTTTCACAGGGTCTTTATGTGACACTTATGCAGGCAAAAATGCGATGCAGCTCACAAAGAGTTTCCAGAATAAAAGTAATTGGGGGAGAGGGGGTGTATTTCCTGGAGATTAGTTGTAGTTGGTATGACTCAACCCGGATAAAATCAGCTTATAACAGGGTAGCTGACCATGATTTTTGTAAAGGGAGTCTATTTTTGACCCAGAATACTACTTTATGGTTTGCACTTGCTTCTAGAGAAGACAGAACACTGTTACAGTCAATGGCTGAAAGATTAGATTTTAAAGGATGAGTCTTCATAATTCATGTGCAGTCTTGTCTTTGTCACCTGCTTCACCTAAGTGATCACATTAACACGCGTACACCTACAGTATACCTACCATATTTCTGGGACTCCCTGGCCTTCTCTCTGGTCTTCGGTCTGTAGTTTTGCTGGCCACAATTTTGTTTCCTGCCCCAGGAAACAAAAGTGACTGCAGAAACTGGTTAAAAAAAATTGTGGATTTCTGCCACTAAAATAAAACGGAGTAACTAAAAGGGAAGGGATGAAAAATGAAAAACATAGTATGTGAAGAATCCAGAATTTTGAATTCTTTTATTAAAAAAAAATGTTTTTTTTTTTTATGTAGTTCCTTAAGAGAAAATCAGTTTTGCCACTGAGGACTACTGCTGAGTGGTACTGAGAGAATTAGTGTTTCAAGTATTGTTATTTTAGACTATGCTCAGTGAGTCAAGCTTAAGGTATGTTCTAGAAAGTGACTTGCAGTTTAGAACAATATGTTGTTTCTGTTGTAACTACCTGCTCCCTTTGTTGATAATAAAGCAATGTGTCCATAAAGGAGCCTCCACTCACCTATAAGGTACTGATAATGGTTCAAGTTCAATAGCTGTTCAGTAGTTGAGGATGTGTCCAGAAGTATTTACAGGAAAATTGCCGATGTTTAGGAAGAACAACTTTTTTCCTAAGGCAAGACTGAATGTGTTTCCTACCCAGAAGAGTCAAATGAATGTTCTTTTCTCCTACTCTCTGCCCACTCTGGTTCTGTGAAATGTTTGAGCACTTCTTTACTACATATAGTCGAGACTATTCTCTCCTGCCAGGTCCGTGGGACCAAGATGGGGAGGAAATGAGGCATGCAGGAGTGAGCTGGGGCATCCTGAAGCTGGGAGGCACTGGGAAGAGATGGGTAGTCAGGTCCAGCAAACCCATCAGTGGGAGTGCAAGGGCAAAGAAGGGATGCCAAAAAAAACACTTGTGTGGAGGTGGGAGTGGGGGTGTTTGCTTCAAGTGAGAAGCCTGAGCTGCATGAATGAAGCTGCAGGGAAAAGGTGGGTAGAGCAAGAGCAAGGGGGTAGAGGAAATGGTGAATCTGCAGTGCTGGAATGACCTAGAAAGAGTTACTTATTTCCACATGTGATGGTAAACCTCCCATGTACAACAGCTAAGTTACAGGTGGGATAACCCTTGTCGTTTATAGTAGGCCTTATTATTATTTATATAGTGGATCAGACAATATTCCTCAACTTTGACAATCTTCTCTACCTCCTTTCTCTCCTCAGACTGAAATCTCATAGTGGAGAAAGACACGAGAATTTCACCTGAATGCTTTTTTTTTGAATAAGTTTGTTTAGTTTAGTTTCTTTTTTTCTTTTTCTTTCTTTTTTTTAAAGCAAAGTAACTTTTAATTAGCAAGCTTTCTACCCTCAGTAAAGACTGACTCTTATTTGAACTGAGAATTTCCTAGCTTGAAGAGAGAGTGTACACAAACAAGTAGGAAGGAGCCTTTGCTCTGGGGATTTGGGCAACAGAGACACAAACTGTGCATTTACTTCTAGCAAAAATGAGTGGTGTGTTAATACATTTTAACTAAGGAGTTTGAAGTAAAGCCATTTTAAACAATGAAGTTGCATTAAAAATCTAGCACAGATTTGAAAGAGAACTAGGATTTATTCTCAGTGTAGATAAAGAAGTGAAGCTGGATAGTTAACCCTAACCATGGAACAAAGGTTAAAGCCATTTCTATATAGCGGGGATGTGTTACTCAAAAATAAATTCTTTTTCTCAGGTAGATTGTCTTCTGTGAGGAGGGAGTGTGTATCATCTTAATTTTACATGGGGAAATGTTTATGGTCAAAAAAGAAAAGCAAATTGAATAATTGGATACGGATTTTCTTAGTAGAAGGACTTTTCTTTGCTTGTTTCCCATAGCATTACAGGAATGTTTGTGATCTTATAAGCAAACCAAGGCTACATGGGGTTGCATAGCACTGTCTTCTAACTAGGAGGATTTTTTGGAAGCTTTAAAGAGAGAAAACATGGAAAGTTTATTATATTTTTAAAATTATTTTAAAATGTGTTTATATTTAAGAAGAAAATGTGTGATTAGTATATTAATTGGATGAATTCTTCTTTCTGTCCCGATGGATGAAGGAAGTTTGTGTATCAAACAAAACATGAGGTTTTGGAATTAGAAAATAAAGATGGGAAAGAAGGGTGGAAAAGAGGAACTATTTTATTAAGCTGCAATTTTCACTCTTTATTTGGCATCTATTTCATTATCTCCTATTTCCTGAATATAGCGTAATATCCTCTGTTTTCCTGTTACCCAAGCATTTTACAAAACACATCTTGCATATCTACTGGCAATCATGGACAATTTGTCATTCTCTGCTTGTTTTTACATGACTTTTAACATTAATTCTTTTTCTACAAGCAGAATACATCTCTGTGAAAGCTGTGGTGAACTCCTCCTCATCATCACTGTGACATACATGTTGAAGAACAGTGGATGTCTGCAACAAATTTTCAGACTATAGATCCATTTCTATATACTTGGAACGAACTAAATTCCTTAACTTTTTTCTTTTTTTAAGTCCCTGGGTATTCTAGGTGCCTCCTGGAACTGGCATGTGCCCTGCCAGTCATAAGAGGGAAGGACTTTGTTCCAGCCTTTTCCCAGTGTTTCTGACAGCAATTTTTGAGTAAGCTACAAGGTCTCCTGCAATCCCTAGTGTAGCTCCCATTATTTCATGACAAGCTAAACAGGCCACTTTTTTTGAGAAAAAGAGACACTTTCCTTAGCCCACATCAGGCATGTTTCTCTACGTAAACGTGGAGCATATCCGCTTTTGAACACACTATTTTAAACCTCCTTCATACTGGATACCCAGTTTCCACCCCAACACACGTCCATCCCTGCCAGGGAGCAAGGAGCTCTATTCACCCTACCCACATTTGCTGGAAACTTCGTCCCTAACTACTTGGCTCTCTGCTCCCGCCTGGTGCTTGGTTCCACTTTCCTGCACTCTCGGTGAGACTGTTTTGCTATAGCAGTTCATTTCTTCATCTGGAAAGCAGGCCATGTTTGGTGTGTCCATCCTCACCAGTGACAGCTTGACATGACAGCTTGCCCTTGCATTTTAGCCTTCTTGCTTCAAGCCATGGGTGATAGCTGTTTGTATCCACATAGCCTTTTAAAGGATGATTTTTTGTGAGCAATGATCTGGTTGAATCACCACTTCTGAGCTTGAAGGTGAAAAAAACAAAACTATTACCTGAACCTATTCTCACCTCTCCATGCCACCTGCTATTTTTTTTAGGGCATCACCAAACAGATATTTAATATCGCATCTTCTCATTACAATTTGTCATCCTCCTTGATGTGACAGTGAGGGGAGATTTAAGTGTAACATCATCAGTAACAATCAGCGACTTCCTTTCAATAAGCATTGGGTGTAGATTGATGGAGGTCCATGGTCGATCTAAATATGTTCTGACTGATTAAGGTTTTCCAAGTTTGGTGCTGATTTTTCTTTTGACAGTTTGCTCTGCAGTGGCTCTGTTCAGGCATTGAGGAGGTTAGATTTGCTTTGGCACTTCCACTACAGCCTTGCACCTGAGCAGTCTTCTTTCTGGTTTTGTGATTCATTCCACAACACATTTACTGGATGGTCATGAGTGAATTCTTTGTCAATCACTGTCTGCTCTGCTAGCTCAGTTTCTTCTTTGGCTGTACTGAACTAATAACTATTAAAGTTTTGTTTGCATTTTATTGATGAGTAAGGATGAAATCGTTACCTGGAGTTTCTCTAGTAAGGCTTGTTTCTTGTACCATTTTAAAGAGTCTCCATAATGTCTCGAAAGATACTGAGTGGGGATCCGTCTAGTGTTTTCAGGTAGCTAGAACCTATTCCTGTTTTTACTTTGGTTTTCAAGTCAAAATAACAAAACCAAAATGCTGCATCTCTCCGAAGTGTTTTGAATTCTGCCAGTGGTCACCACAGTAGTCAAATACAGCTACCCATATTTCCTGCTTTTCAGACATTAGTCCTGACACAAAACTGCAATGGAGATTGTTTAACTATATGTCAGCAGGCCCTGAGCTGCCAAGGATCGCATTTCCCATGAAAATGTTTTAGAGGATTTAAATATGACTATCAAATTCTTGCTCTTGCACACAGTGAGCAAGAAGCTGATGTAACCATTCCCAGAGAAGAAAAGCATGTTTCATCTCCAATGTATACAACAGCTATTAATTAGCAAGGGATCGTGAATTATTATTATTAGGTGGGATTTAAGTACAAGTTAACATATACCAGGTTCTACCAAGGCTCACACAGTCTCTCTTTTGAAAACTACTTTCAGAGGAGGAAGAGCTGCCGCATAGAGTTAATTGGGCAGGCTCATGGTTCCGTTTATTTTCCTTATATAGAAATGAATAAATATCTTCTCACATAATAAAATATGTGATTAGATGTGTGAAATGCTTAAACAGAATGTAGAGAATGACTGACCTTGCTCATTTCTCAGGAAGAATGCTGGCAAAAAAAAAGAGGGCTTTGTTATATTCATGGATTATGATATCGCATCATGTGTCACATAGTCAACTAGCAAACTCCCCTTAAAGTGACTTCCTCATGTATGCATTTTTTTAAATACCACCTCGGGTAAAAGTCGTAACTAGACAATTTTGCCATGTTAAGGTTGTATCTCAGATGAGGAAGAGTAATGCTAGGCCGTCATGGTGAGGGTGGTAGAGTTGGACTTCTAAGACTATGTTCTACCATCGCAACCTAGATGGCTTTGAAGGGTGAATCTTCCAGCCTTCAAAATCTTCATCAGTTCTAGAAGCAAGTAGGCATGAGTCTGAAGTGATCAGGTCTAACAATAGACACCGAAGAACAAGAAATTCCTGATCATCGGAATACTCTGTCTCTTTGGCGCCTGTTCCTCAGGAACATCTAGTGCTTTGAGGGGGTGGGAGCGGAAATGGTGTGGCAATAAGAGAATGGAGGAGGTGTCCTTTAGTTGCACATGCTTCTTTTTTTTTTTTACTGTTTTTCCATAAAAGTACACCAGCTGAGTGCCATGATAGGAATGCAGGAGTCCTGAACAAAAGAACGTCTCCTGACCCTTTTGAATGGCATAAGGTTGGATCTTTGGCCAGAGCATTTATTGTATTGAACAGTGAGCAGCTGCTGTTGACATACGATTGAGAACTGAAATCTATTTAGAGAAATAATTGCTTTAGTGTCCAAGATGCTCCTGGAAATGAGATATAAATATCTCATTATAGTTTTACCTGGCAAAATATTGTATGTTCTAAACAATGATTAAAAATAAATAAATAAATAAATAAATAAATAAATAAAATATGGCCAGAATTGCTCTTAAGGAAGGTGAGTTAGTCTTCTGGGTTTGCAGTGGAGAAAAAGAAACAACAAACAATCCTCTTGAGGGGAGGGAGAATACTAATTGTATCCTGTTCTCTCAATGGAGAGAGAGATGGAACACCTGCGCTCTGCTTCTCTGGAATAATGTTTGGGAATGTGTATTTTTACCTGGACTATTTTTCCTTCCAAAAGAGGAAAAAAAAAAGTGGGGGGAGTAGAAGGAGAATCTGGACACCTTTATGTTTCTGGTCCATCTCAATGCATGTGATGAAGACCACTTTATTTTCTAAATGTATTCCAGATTAACTAATGCATTTAATTTTTTTATTATTATTATTCCTTTCTCATGTAGATGAAGCTGAGGGTCAACTTTTTTTTTCTGAATGGCAGAGCTGACAAACAGGGAGCACAGAAAAACAACACAGGTGAAGTCCTAAATACACAAAGTATCTGCCATGTAAGTGGCACCTCAGTCACTTCCTAAATACTATCTAATGCTGGGAATCAGGACATTGGTTAAGAGGTTACTATTTCTGAGAATTCATCTCCTGCATTTTGTAGTTAAGAATGTCTTCCTTTTTTTTGTGCTTCACAACAAAGATTGTAACACTTGTAATCTCCCTTCTTGTTATCCCTTTTAAGTGCAGTAGCAGGACATTGGTCCTTTCTCCGATAGTTCAGTTGAAAAACAAAGGCTTCTTATATGGCATCCGAGAACAGAACCAATCTTAGATAGTGTTATCATTTCTAAATCAAAAGAAAATAGATGGTTTAGCAATTTAGGCCTCACCACTTACCTAACCTTCCTGCCGCCTTCTCTTCCCTGCCCCTCCTGGTCCAAATGAGGAAGAACTGAGAACTGCAGGATTAAACTCCAAGTAACAAAATACATTTCCAGAAATTTAATTTTGTTTGTACAGCTATTACTTAAAAAGCATTATTTTTGAATGAAAATCCTACAGTGACTTCTTAGAGATCCTATCTTATAATGAGTGTTCACCTGGTTTTCTCCAGGAGTATGGATCACTCTCAGGTCTCCTGGTTGTGGGCTGAAATGAAGCCTACCGAGTGGTTTTGAAAAACAGACTTTTTTTAATTTTTTGCCTAGTAAAATGATGAGCACTGTCTTTGCATGGCCTCAATCAGGGCTTAAGGGAGAGTGTAGATTGGGCTTCTGCCTCAAAAAGTTTCAGAACAGGGCACCAATACCTCTCCTACACCATTCCGGTTCCTCAGGAGCTGCCAGTGAAGGTCAGGGAATAACCCCTGTGTCATCTTCCTCTCTACGGTGCCTCATGATGTGGTGCCAGCTGAACCCCTGCCCTTCCAGAGAGCCTTTCGGGGGATTCTGTACTATAAAGAGTAACTATGGAGCAAGGGAATTAACCTGCAACCTTGCTTAACATAGACAGACTCTCCAAAAAGAAATAAAGATGCAGGTAATGTCTGTATAGACCTGGTACAGTCTATATGCCTTACCTATATGACACAGGAAAAATACATCCTATTTTGGTGATGCTATCCTGAAGAAGGACGGTGACTATTCCTAGTTAGTAGCACAGCTTCTACCTTGAATGTCAGTGGACCTTCAGATTTGTTGCTTAGCCGTTTGTATCACAAGGCATAATTAAGTCACTGAAAACAAAAAAAAAAAAGACTTGGAGACTAACAGCTAGCACACTTCTGTGGACCACCTCTGTTAGGAAATCTGCTTTGGTGACT
>JAUBNY010000190.1:397346-413436 GCA_032275445.1 Crypturellus soui
AAGAAGGAAAAATGTGCAGATGGATGTGGGAGGCTTGTCTTGACAGGGAAAACTGAAAGGAAACGAGGTCTTGACCTAGTGACAGAAAGGTAACTTGGTGTCTCCCTGCTTTCTGGTGAAATCCTGTTAACTCACCAAACATTAACCCTCCTGTGCAATTCTTCTGAATTTTGTCTCTAAAGCTGGTGGAGCTCACTGCAAGGGCTCTTGCAGGAGTGAGGTGCTGGATCAGTTCATAGTAAAAGGTGTGGGTCATCAGTGCCTCATCATTTTGGGCCCATCTGCGAAGACTTTAATGGTTGAAAACTATGAGCAGGTGGGACAGTTTTCACCAGTACTTGACTAGGAACGCTGACTGTTTTGAGTGCTGGAGGCAGAAAGCTCTAAACCCACCCCTATACCTTGCAACCCTAAAAGCAAAAAGGCAGCAATTTAGCTGGGAACTAAAGAAGACTCAGGAACATCTGATATATGAGCAAGTGGGTCTATAGTTGCCGTGCATTATTACTGTTACAAAATGTAATAGCAATATTACATACACATAATAATAATAGTACATCTCTAAATGGCTGCAGACTGCCTCCGTTGACAGCTGTGGTAGAAAATGGATCACTGGATGGTCATGAAATGAATATTTTTCCTAATCAAAAAGGAGAGCTTTATTACCCTTATAATGACTTGTTTAGCAGTCACTTATTAATTTTTTTTTAGATTCATGAGTAATAAAATGGGCCTGTTTATTAAATAACATTTTAATTAGGAATCATTTTTAACATATGCCAAGTTCTTAATGTTTTTTTCCTGTGCAATTACTTAGATGAATGCTTGTATCTTTGATAACTCCATTGACACCATTATCAAAATGTCTTCTCTGTTATACAGCGTGTTTAAAACAACCAGCTCCAGATACCCTAGTCTTCCACAGCAGCTATTTTTTAACATATTGTATTCAAATTCAGATCTTGCTTATTTTACTAAATAGCACTTATAACCCCCCTAAATATACTGTGCGTTTTCGAGTCATATGAATTCAAAGGTACTGTATTTCTTACTGATTTCTCTGGAAAATTTGTTCTTAAATATTTTTAAATGAATTTTCAGCTTTTCATTAAAACATCCCTTAGAGGAAATGTTGAAAAATTGTCTTGCAAATGTTTGGATGTTATTTAGCTATCCATAAAACTTGCTTAAAGTGTTATGAATGTTGCTGTAATGCTCAGTAAGTATTTCAAGTACTGATCTCAAGATAAAATAGTAATGAACATTTTCATGAAGCTTTCACAAAAGCTGCATTTTTTTTGCTGATGCTTGCTGTTACTTTTGAATGAGGATCAGTACAATGGGAGAGTTTGCTTGCTCACAGACAAGATATTGTCAAGCTATATTCTCTTGTCCTAAGTTTGAAACTCTTGATGAGAGTGAAAAGATAACTCTTTATACACTAACATGGTACATGAGTAAATTCAAACATGATGTCCTTGGTTGTGTTAATAGACCCCTATCGGGCCTCCTACTATGCCTAATTTTTGGTAGAGGAATTAGGCTAATGAGACATGAATCCTGACAATGCATGGGACAGAAGGAGTCCTTGTACAGTGTCATTGGTTTTGGTAAGCTTGTCAATAATTTGATTCTGTAAATGCAGCATTTGATTTTTTGAGGACCGGTCCGTGGATCCTATTGGTGACTTCTCTACATGTCAGTTAGACTAAGCAACTTGCAAAAATGGAAGGGTTTTTTTTTGTGCTACGGATTCTAATTCCTGAGGGTGCTTCCCTGTTTCTACTTGTTCTAGTTAGTCTTAAACTGTCGGTCTCATCATCCTATATGATCTTGCTCAAGTTCTTTCTGCTCAGAGTCACGTACCTAGGCTGTCAGTAAAAGCTCTACAGTCCTGACATTAGACTGGTCCATAAATATATTTTTATCTTACCTTTTGCTTTGGTGCTTCTCAGGTTTGATAGTTAACCTCTTCATTCTCCAACTATGGATTGTGATTCCATTTTCTGAGACTGATTCTAACTTTAACTAAAATTATTAGGACTATTTATTCTCATCAAGTGGAGGTCTGTCATGCATATTCAGAGTAGAGTAAAAGGGAGAAATTATCCTCCTTTCCTACAGAAAGAAAAAATATCCTCTTGTTTGTCAGTCACAGCAGATCAGATCAAATCAAGTCAAGGAAGCTACAGTTGAAATAAGCTGATTCTTATACCATGCAAGGGGCTGGCCCTCAGCAACACCCTTTCAAGCAAACGAGTAAATTCAAGCAAACCAATCCAACATAATATAAAATTATGCCTTATTCACTGATATCAAAGCTCTGGTCTGGTTCCATATTGATTAACACTCTATTCTTTAACTTCTACATTCATTGATAATCCATGGAGTTGCCTTTAATCCATTGACTTATTTCATGACTTAAAATTTGATCTGTCTCACAGAACTTGATGAAAAATTCATTACCTTTAACAAGAATAAATGTGATTTTTTTAATGAATTATTCCTTGGCTGAATTAAATACCTTTCCTATAAGCAAGGTATTCAATACCTTGAATATCTGTTCATACATATATACTTTAATTATACTTGGGCTGTTCTTTTTTCTCTTTTGATGACTGACTTGGTTCTAGATTTGGAGTTGGCCCTGCTCTGAGTGCACGATGGACCGGATGACATCCTGGGTCACTTCCAACCTAAGTTACTCTATGATTCTATGACTCTCCAGCTCAAATTTTCACTGGCAACAAACATGTTTAAAGAAAATGGGGAACTTTTCAACTTCTTGGAAATTAATTTTCAATATAAAATTGGGAGTACATGGAACAGTATGAGAATCTTTCCTTTTAGGAAAGAGCCTGATTCTACTCTCAGTGCAAGACTATTCAAAGTATGCCTCAGAGGTTAATCCGCTTTAGTTTTAGGGAAGTGCTTGCCCTTATTTGAGGGCAAAAGACACAGAAGGTTTGGGTGCCTTTGCTGAGCTCCTCAGAATGGGATTAATCGAGGTCACTACACAAGGAGAGAAGCACCCTACTTGTAGCACATCTGCTCATGTTGACTAGCATAAGGACTTTGTTTCAGTCAGTCACATATACAACTTCATCCTGTGCCATTTCAAGCTGGCACTTGAAATACCCCTGAAATTTCCTTTGATAGTTTGGTATTGCATTATGATCTCTGCTTTTTCTGACAAAACACAGCAGAAATGTCTTCTCTCCTCCTATTTCCTGCTCTCCCTAGACACGTTTTTATCTAACAGCCCCTGTTTGATTCATAGGGTAGTAGACCTGAGTCCAAGTCCCCTTCCTGTAAGGTGTTGATTTCACTGGAGGAAACATGAACTAAGGTTCTACCAGGTTGAGAGGCAGATGAATCTTGGCTTGAGACTCTGATTTGTTCTGCTGAGGTCCCTAAACATCTAGTTGCCAGCTAAATGTCAGTTTAAGATCTTTTGTTCATCAGCTTCCTTGACAGTTGGATCTGAGGCTTGGACCCTGCTTGTATCTGAGCTTCTTCTTCCTCTCTGAAAAAGCCTCCTGATGAGCAGATTGTCTTATCATGACAACCTCAAGTCAACTGAGTGTTTGGAAACATTCTTCAGACAAGATAAGTTTCCTTTTTACAAGGAAAAAAAAAGAAGAAGAAAAAAATGAGGAACAGTGGTCCTCTAAGGATCCATAGAAGCTTTCTACTTGATCAGTTTTAAATTCTTAGAGACTGCTACCATGCCTAGCTTTTCTGGTTTTAAGGACAAAGGCAAACAATGCTTGTCAAACTTGGCTCTTTGAAAAGCCACTAGCTCTTTCTGTGGTGGTACCCCTCAGTTTCCATTGCATTGGCTTGTCCTATTTTAAATTTGTAATGAAAGAAAAAAAAAACTCTAAAGCTGGTAATCATGCGCCTTCCTTGTATAAAAACACATCTTGTTTTTATCATCAGTAACCTGTACTACACAAGAGCTCTGACACATACATTTCAGGATAGATTAGGAATTGCCTGCTGCATTTACATAACATTAAAATCACTGTCTAGATACACAAAATAAAATGAATACCTTCCTGATTCTCCAGTATGGGCTTGCATAAAAACGATTTTACTTTTTTTTTTCATGAATGCAATAGTCGCTTTATTTAGTAAGTTGGAAGAGAAGGATTTGATAGCTGAGTGAGAGGACACCTATGTAATTCATTTTTCTGGCAACCTCAGACAGCATGCTTACTGCATTTACAAAAAAAAATGGGGGTGGGGAGGAGAGTGTTATGAAAAGAGTATGGAGTGTGTGACAGCCTGGCCCTATCTGGCTCCCCATCATTCCTTGCAGCTGCCGGAAGCCAACCGCTCGTCTTTCCAAACCACAGGCTCATGTGGGTAATGATATGATTTCCTCTGTCTTCTGTTTTGTGTGTGTGCTTCAAGAAATGTAACTCCCAAAACTCTGCACAGCCAATTAATCAAGTCAGCGCTGGCCTCTCTCATCCTCCTGAAGTGATTCGTGTGATCCTGGGAGAACCAGTTGGAGATTGCATCTTCTGCCCATGTGGAGCCTCCACCACTGTCCACGCTTCTCTTATTTCCTTTGGGCTCTGTCCTTCATCTCAGTGCTAAATAGTGCCCTCACTAACTGAAGAAAGGAAGTGAAGTTCCTGCAATCTGTTTTCAGAGCTGTATAAAATCTTCACTGTTTGACTTTGAGAAATTCATTCACTTCTTGCAGGAAAAAATGCAAAATCAAGATAAAATTTTGTTGAGTTTATCTTTTCTGTTCCCTATTTAAAATATTTTAAATGCTGTCAGTATTCTATAAAGGCCGAGACAAGCAAGGCTGCAGTAATCACTTTTGAAGTAGATCCCTGTAAGGATTTCTTATGACTGGCAGTTCCATAAAGCTTATTTTTCAAATAGTCAACTCGTAGTCCATATGTAGTCTTTCCCGTTGTCTTCTAAACATAAACTCCCAGATTTTTATGAATATAGCAAACAGGTTGTTAGTTTTAACTTCAAGAAACAATTTTTCTTTCTTGGTTCAAAGCCACAAGTGAGAATGTAGAAACAGTGGAGGAAAGAGTAGAATTCCTACTGACTTCTCTGAAGACAGGATTTCAATCTGGTCGCTCAAAACTGATCTCTGAGATGTTTGTAACGTGTTTGTAAAGACTTCTGTATTTTGACATGGATTTTGGTGTGCAGCAGTAAATATTTGTACATTTTCATTATCTAGTTTTGTGAATTTAAGTAGCTCTTCTGCTCACATTCATTCTTCACTGGCCCTTGAAGTGTGTGTTTTGCTGGTGTGGCTTGTCCTTCCTAACACCAAGATAAGCCATTTTGTTAAATATAGTACCCCAGTGTTAATGTTTGTTATGATGAGATTTAATGATGGGGTGCAGTAGGACTCTATGTTGTTTCTAACCATCATTTAGAGGCACAACTCTCTCAAAGACATGTTTTTATGACATACTCCATCTTTTAGATTCTATTCATTATAGACTGTAAGTGCTGCCTTAAATCAAGATGTGTTGCATCTCTAGTTGATACTTTACAAAGGAGAGGTCTTGGACCTTTTCCTCAGAGGATGTTGGAAATAAGTTTTGCAGGCAGGGGAGAAGGTGCTTTTTTTTTAAAGTCTACAAGAAATGAGGGAACACTGGGAAATGATAAAGCAATACTGTCTAGCACAGAGGGAACATCCCACAGCCTGCCGGACTGCAAGTCACCTGCCTAGAGAAGAGCATAAATCCTTAACGAAGGCATTGTCAGGATTCGGAGGATCTCCAGAGAGGTTCTCGGAGAAGGGCAGCAGGGGAGAAAGAATGGAGGTTATTGATTGAAAATGGAATAGCTTCATGGTGCAGATTTTCTTCACAAGTTCATCGAATTCTAGGGGTTATATTTTGAGTTGGAATGAGATGTGATAGACTAGAAAGGGCTTAAAAAGACCTGGTACACTTATAGCTTTTTTTGTTTGTTTGTTTTTTATTGATGGATAAGGAGTAACGGAGGTACCTAAGGAAAGAGCTAATATTTTGAAAAAGGGCAGGTAGGGAAACTGAATTCTGTGGCATATTCTGAATGAACAAGATTGAAACTAGATAGCTTTTCAGAAATGTTGAATGTGGACTTAGAGAAATGTCCACAAAGACATGTTAGAGAAGGTTGGCATTTCAGTTTGCACTGGAGGTAACAAATTTGGTTGATAAACCTGTTGGTGGTCATCACAGAGAACTGGTAGCTGAACTTTCAATTGCAAATGCATCTTGAAACTTCACTTTTGGTGATTTGAAGGAGTGACAGGGAGGTAGAAGAGACCTAGGACAGAGCCCAGTAGCTCTGTAGGTCTGACCAGATTTGGCTGTGCTTAATTTCAGTGGAATAAAATGTGCAGAAACTAGATCAGACACCTTAGGGTGGAAATTGAATACAGGAAATCTTATCAGGGCTTGCAGGCAATAATACTCTCCGTGTGTTTGGATGGGAAAGGGAAATACAGGAGTTAGCTGGACAGGCAAGTGAAGTTAAGGATGACAGAGACTGCTGTAGAACAGATCCAGGAACAGGGGAGATGTGGAGACTATACAGAATAATAGCAAAGGATGTGAGAATGGGAATGAGAATGGGAAGGAGATCAAAGGATGGTAAAGTGGATGGGTTACTGGGGAAAATGAAAGAATTAGAGGAAAATAACTGAAAATTTCCTATGGCTATGAGAGATAAAGGGAAGTTCCAGAACATGAGGAAGACACAGAATGATGCTGCAGCGAGAGTAGAGGTTATACTGGGCCAATTGTTAATAGTTCCATCTTTGTAAGTTATAAACTGGAATAGCACAGAAAAAGTGTAATAAAAGACATCCCTTAGTTTTTGCATTTTTCGTTCATGTAATAAAACCAAAACTATTTATGTATGCAATATTAATAATATTATGCACTTTGTTTTTTGAGAAACTTACAGCACTTTGGTCAAAAAGCCAAAAATAGAAGTGGTCTATTGCTGCACCGACGTCAGAGCAGATAAATAAAGTGCAATTCCTCCACAGCTTTCCCACTGTCTGGGGGTGCCAGCCAGCCTCCCTCTTCCTATACTATCCTGGCTAAAAGCTGCAATTTAAGATGAAATTAGTGATAATAAGATTACTTAATAAGATTATAACTTAATTTGGCACATAGCAATCAATCAAAACTATAAAAAAATCCATTAATGTCTCAAGTCACTTGGGGAATATGAATTTAAATATAGTAGCATATATGTATGAGATTAATTAGAAGGTATTTTCACCTGCTAGATATGGAAACAGAAAATTCAGGATTCCCATCCAAATGCAAACAGAGCAGACAGCATCTCATTTTGGTTACATATTGCTGTAATAGGAGAGAAATGAAAAAAAAAATCAATTCTTATGAGGGTAAGAACAGTTTTTGAGTACTTTACTTAGTTATGCATTTATTTACAAGGTATATTACTGTGTAGATATGTTCATGAATCTCTTCACTTGCCTTAATTTAATCTTAACAATTTTAACAATCTTAAATTGTTAAGTGTTTCATTAAAGCGTTTCATTATTTTTAAATTTAGAAATAGCAAAATGTGGCAGGTTTTGAAGGTGTATGAAGGTTTTTTTTTTCCTAATTCTTTGTGGGGAAATGTGAGAGAAGGATGAGGAGGGAGGACCAGGCAGAATAAGCAGGGGGTGTGGGGGGGTGTGGAGTGTGGTAATTTTAATAATAAAAGTGTATGAGGGAATGGTTGTATATTTAAACATTCTTAACTCAGTTTCTCTATGCATTTTTCTATGAAGCATTACATTTTTCAAGCTGAGATCTATTACTCCAAATTCTCACTTACAGTAAAGCAGACAAGTACCTTTGCAGCTGGCTAGTGTGGAGATTATTTATGTGATCGCATTTCAGTTCAAGGCATGGGTTTGTTTGTTTGTTTGTTTGTTAGGTGTTTAACTACTAACTATCTGTAGCATCAATCACAAGAACTATGAAATGGCAGAAAAAACCTTTTGCAGTAATAAAAAATGGAATAGGTGTTTTCTGCTTGCATTTAGCATAAATAAGGAGAAAGAAAAAAGATGAAAATTCCTAGATTCTGAAAATGGCTATGTTATGAAACATTGGGAAATGTTTCATCTCTCCTTTTACTCTTTCAAAATCAGCCTATCACTTCTGACAAAGCAATTTTTAAGGTGCCGAGCTTGGGGATATGCAATCTCAAAATATGATTTCTTGACCAGTTGTACTTATTTCTTAAACACACATGTGGAGACGTATTCCAAGAAATTAAGAATAATCAAGAAGAAGAGAGAGGTTTGTGGATATTGGCTACTTCAGCTGACTTCATTGAGTAGTATTGTTCTCTGAATAGAAATTAAGGTCATATTTGTGGATATTTAATTATTATATTAGTTCAGCAAAATTGAGTAATAGTGTTTTCTGAACTGGATATACTCCATTCTGCATGTTCTGTTCTTTTTTCTAAAAAAAAATTTCTGACCACCCACAACTGCTGGAGGTAAACAAGAGAAATGTTTCAATTTACTGCATATCCTTTTTTATTCAATTATGAGCCAAACTTTTTATCTATGTAATAAGTAGTTATTGACTTAAGAAGTATTGATTCAAAGGGAAAATACACAGTATGTGTTGATCAATATTTAACTTGTAGGACAAAACATCCTGGTGTTCACTTCAGAGCATCAGTATATAAATATATATACATATATATACATATATATATGTATATACATAAATGTATATGTGTGTATATATATATATGTATATATATATTTATATTTCTGCATGTTTCTATTACTGGGATAAATTTTCATCTAACAGTATAAACTCACATAATGATTATTTTTCCACTCATATATTAATCTCTAAAGGGAAGAAGGAATTAGAGGACCAGAAAAGGAATAATTATTTACCCCCCTTGAGATAAACAATACTTTTCATTAAACTCAGCTGGTGCCTGACAAAAGCCATTGAACTGATTATATAATATATACATACTTCCTCTAAACATTCACAGTATTTACCTGCATCAAGGTAAAACTGGAAATGTAACCTTAAATATTTAAAGACATTTAAGTCCTTAACTTGTAATTAATTCTGTGTCAATGAACTTTACAAAAAGAGACTCTTTCCTTTTAACTTTTAAAGATATAGTATATTTAAGTTCCAAGAATACCATTAAAAATTCTAAACAATTTAAAAATCCAGGTTTTGCTGGTTCATAGACCAAGAGTTTCTTCCTGTTGGAATTCATTGGCATAGAACTAATCATAAATTATGTAAAGATAAGCTAATTATAGAGTAATGGGGCAGTTGTGGTACACATTCTTTTTCTCTGGCATTTCTGTTCTGTCCCATAATAGCTCTAACACTGGGTTAATCATTTTTTTTAATGTTTTCTTTATGGCTAATTTCCCCCTAATATCACCCACTTCTATCCTGAGTCCCCTGGGGCTCATGCACTGAAGGACACACCCAGGGAAGAGGCAGGTTTGGGACAAAGAGAAGATGTGACAGCTACACAGTTAATATATATTATTGAGGTGATCAGCTCCATAATAAAAATATACTAAATATGTTGCTTCAGATTGGAATAAATAAAGTGCCTCTCTGAGTCAGATTCCTCTTTAAATAGTCTTTGTTGTCTCCTCTAAAGAATATGCCTGAAAGCAGTAGATTCCTTCTGAGCAATTTTCGCTGTCCAGGACCTTTTCTAAAGTTCCATGTAGCCAAAACTCATATCTTAAGTTCTCATCACCTTGTATGTTGGTTACCTTTTCCTTGTCTCCATCCCCTATCAGGTGCAAGTCTATCCTTTTCTGCTCATATTCCTTCAAAAAGGGATTGGATCCCATTAGCCTGGGAACACTTAAAACATATTTTTGAGGGTGTTTTGCATCTCTACCGGGCTCCCTCTCCTCTTGAGGTGATCCTCAAATGAAGATCCTCTTCAATTGTCTTTACTTCTGTGGGGAAGCTCTTGCATCCCTGACCACCTTCTCCACTTTCTCTTTTCTTACTGCTTTTTTTTTGTGGGACAAAGAAAAAGGTGTTTCCTCGGCAGATGGCCACGGTGGTATCTTCAAGCTAGAATCGGTGTGGCTATTTGGTTTCCTGCTGGCCAGCTCAAAGAGAAGGCAGGAAAAATCAAGTCAGTCTTGTAGACATGCCCTTATAATGGGCTCCTTTTTCATCCTATCTGCACATTTCAAAATATCTAGGGTATCCTCAGACTACTCTTGTAAAATAAAGAAGCGTTAATGTTGGCATTTTATGTGGAGGACTCTGGTGCAAGGAGACTAGGTGTCTCCCACCTAGCTGAGGCTATCAAGCCTCAGTCTCTATTCTTTATACAGTACCATATAGAACTATATATATTCTCTATATAGTACTCTATCTATAGAGTTCTCTGTTTGTTGTGTTTGCTATAAAAGAAAGCTTCCCTTTGGATTCCTTGACAGAAAATCTTACCTGCTATTAAACAACAACAAATAAAAAAGGTTTCCCACAAGTGATAAAGATCACAGTGGCAGTTTGACCACAACGGCAGTCTGACCACATACCTGCCATTGTCAGCTATAAATAAGATAATCCAGAGAGGGATACACACCAATCAGCTATATTGCAATTCACTGGAATGGGGAGGCACAAAGATGAGGAATATATCCTGTTTTAAAATGGATTTGTTTCTCCAGACTCGGGATATCTGCCACATGTGCACAGAAAGGAACAGAAGCTATAGTTACTCACAAACTGTATACAAGGATGGACATATATAGCTCCATTATATACAGCGAACAGTCTCCTAAAAATGATGTGGCCTGTAAATGATGGAAGACCTCACAGAGAACAGTGACGTTCACTAGGACCAAATGACTGCATTTACTGTAAATGTGAATTGAATTTTAGCAGTAAAAATGATTAGTGAAAGGAAAACTCTTACAAAATGAATGCTGGATTCACACGTGCATATTCATGCCACAAAAATCAGGACTTGCTCTTAGAGCTTTCTTTTGGATCTTTCTGCTGTGGTTTTTATTACAGCTTGTGACTGAAGACATTGCCAAAAGACTTTAAAAGAAATTTATTTTTCAGAAAAGCCAACCAGTATAACCAACACAATGGCTAAGTAACCCAACCTTCAACTGATGGCTATTTCATAGTAGTGCTGCATTTTTTTATTCATTTCACATTTGCCAAAAAAACAAAAAGGTATCTAATTTCAAGTTTTTTAATTTGTCCATTCAAATCCTGAGGGAGTAATCATAAAAGAAGTTGAGGAAAATGCTATCCATTGCAATATAATTCTGCACTTCTAATATCTTCCTTACCTTACCACTCAAGATTAAAGCTATACAAAAATGGACCTGCATCCTTTTTTTCTGTTTGAAACTACCTTCTCGATTAGAAAAAACTTTGTCAGGATTTTCTCAAGAGAAGTATTTGTCGACAATTATATGACTTCACTACTAGCAGAATGCCAGATTAAAGATGTGAATCTTGAAATAGTTCCTGTGTCTGGAAGGCTCAGAGTCATCTTCGTCTCTGATATGGGTAGGTTTATGCCTAACTCTTGTGATCCTCACCCTGTGAACAGCTAGACATGTCATTTCCATCATCTTCCATATATCATGTGCAGGGAAAAACTGTAATTTAAGTCTTTGAACAACAGGTGCGGTCAGCAACAAAATGGAAGTGTGATAATCTCTCTTAGCTCAGCCCCCTTTGTATACATAGAATTTGTCTTTACAATATTTTAATCCTCTTTTGAGAAGACAATTACTTAAGAAGTTTTAACTGAAGTTATAGCTATGCATTATGAATTGGAAAGTTGGGAGGGATCACTAACAGCAGAACTAACATGGTAGGACATTTCTTTTTTAGAAGCTATACATGGATTCAGTAGTCTCTGAAGAGCAACAATTGCCTTTTTCTAATGGTTTCTTTCATGTCTGATCAGAGAGTTCTGCAAACCTTATTGATATGAATTGGTGCAAAAGTGATCGAGGACCTCTTCTAAGTCATTTCAAGAAAGATACATCCCCATTAATTTGAAATTAGAATTTCTGACTAAGGCATTTTTATTCTCTCTCTCTCCAGTGTTGGAAAACTGGAGTAACTACTGGACTTCACTAGCTAACTCCAGATATAACTGGAAGTAGATTTTTTGGTATAGTCTACATAAAACTAAATACAAAAAGAAGCATAATCGAGAGAGATCATTTAAAATGCTTAAATGAAGCAGCAAAACTATTTACTGTGGCCATAGTGGCATTTTAGAACAGCAAGCCAGAATTTTGGTTTGAGTTACCTTTGCCTGAATCCCAAATGCACTGGTTTGATATCCAGAATAACCGCTGGGCAGTCCCTGAAAAGAGAAGCACATTTGTGTTATATCATAACTGAGAATCCTATTGCTAACGATAGCCCTTTCGTTTTCTGTAGTCTGAACTTTCCTACTGTATAAGGAAATAATATCCTTCCCTCCTTCCCCAACACAGGTATCACAACTGTGACCAGTCCAAGTCTTGTTGAAGACTGTTATCAAGACTGTCCCATTTTGATAGGTAGGCTGTGCAATTCACATCGCCTGAAAAGACAACAAATTCTATAGAACAGCGTGGAGTAAAATAACACCTATTATCTGATGCCTCTGGCCACAGCCTAAAGAAACTGTAATAATAATAATGTGTCTATCCTGCAAAACAGAGTAGTGGTGTGGCTGGTTCCTGTCTCCACCGCGCTTGTCCTGCAGACAGAGGCACTGGCCAGCTGGTTGTACAGGTTGCCAGTGCCGAAAACGTCACATAACAGTTGGCAAAATAAGGAACTGGGATGCTCGTGAGAGTCAGAGCTCATGGATTTGACCTGGATCTTTCTTTGGCTTTGGTCCGTATATGATTGTGAGCGCAAAGGTATATTTAGCCTGTTGCAATGCCTTTACAGTCAAATATTCTCTATGCTTTTTAAAAATAAAGAAAAAAACTCCCCCTTCATGCTTCCTATTCCTTAAATGGAAGGAAGTTAACAAAGCCAGTAGGGATAAAGTGTTAATTTTTCTCTTCATACATACAGATAAAAATCTCATATATCTGATGAGCTGTCATCTTTATTTCCTTGCTTTATTACAATAAGTATTTATTCTGTGTTTGTGGTAGTGTCCATAGGCACTAGGAGTTGCTCTGTCCTCTAGATAAGAAGCTCATGAAGAAAAAGAAAATGAAATAGAGACCCAGGCAAAGCAAACAGCTGAATAATGATATTAAAAAAAAAAAAAAAAAAAAAAGGTTCAAAATAGGCAGTATAGTAGAAGTTGGTGGAAGAATACACAGATTGGAATCTGTCAATGAAGAGTAAGTTACCTGGAAAAAAAAGCCTTTAGGCAATTGCCTGAAATGCTTGTGTAAATGGGAACCCAGAATGGCGTGAGAGAGAGCAAGCAGAGGACAGTGCGAAGCCAACAGGATGTAGCAAGTTAGGAGGGAGGTGAGCACTAGAAATGCTGCAATGGCAGCTGAGGACTCAGCACAGTAGGACAAAAGGGCAAGAGGCATGAGGAGGTTGATGGGAAAGCAAGAAGACTGTGGTGGGGGTATCCTGAGTCTGTATCTCCCACAAGATTTCCCATTTTATGTTCAAATAGCTGTTGAGCTGTTACTTACTGTGTGGTCTTTAACGTTTTCTTAATCACTTCTGATATGGCAAAGTGTGAAGAGCAAAATAGCATTGTGAAGTTTTTTGTTGTTTTTTTCTTTTTGAAGGATGTGGGGGGTTCTTTCCCTAGAATAAAGGATGTGGAACAAAGCTGATCCCCCTTAGTGTTATAGAATTCATCATTTGAGGAAAATTTCTGCCTGCACAAAGCAACCTCCATTAGCCATTTGTGACTCTGAAAATTTCCCATGCTTTGTGCCTCATCCCGATCAGAACTTCTCTTTTTCCCAGTCAAACGGGAACTGCTCCCTCAACAAGCTTACAATCCAGCAAAGAAATGTTGTCAGTGGACACGGTGCCCAGATCATTCTCTCTGAAAAAAAAAAAAAAAGATTAGAACATAAATCTTGTAGTACAGAGGCAACCAGCTCACCTGTCCAACGCTTTCTAGTTGCTGCGGAGAACAGGAATGCTGTATGCCTGAAGCTGCTCTATGCTTTGTTGATTCTCAATTTACAAAACTTTTGTATTTTATTGTTGGATTTAATTATCACCATCCACCTGATAATGGACTGAAGCAGCCTGAATGTGGCATGCTGTCTCTTTAGATGGTTCAGTCAGGTAGGAGAGTCACAGGAAAGCAATAGATGAAAAAAGGTAGCGTGCAGCAGTAGAAGCATTGTGCCTCCTTCAGTAGCAATTACTGTTTGTAATTAAGCAGGATTCTGAATGAAACCATTCACTGTGCAACGTTGATAGATGCTTCTCACAAGAGAAACGAGCAGTGGAAATATTTCTTCAGCCAGATATGAGAAGACTTATCTGGTAATGTATTAGCCAACTCTGAGGTGAGGCCAATCGCTTTTATCACTATGTATTCTCTACTTTGTATCCTTCGCAGCCCACTTGGTCTCATCCAAAACTTGCCACATCAGTGGGAATAAGTGCATGAAAAAGGACTGTAAAATCTGGATCCCAGCAACTTGGTAAAAGTGGGAGCAGTTTGTGAGCAGAGGGATCAGTTACTGCTAGTAATTCTCAAGCAAGACAGTTATAAAGAGCAATGTGAAGTTTCACAAGATTTACTGTGTCTTGGGGGCTTCTTTGAGCTGTCTATAAGCTTGTTATTACAAATACAGTGACTTGCAGAAGATCTGACTTGAATAGACTCAGCCTCCTCGCATATGCCTAGCAACTTGATTCTGATGTTAAGGCTCTTATCAGGCATTTAATGAGAAATTGCCACTTGTATAGTGCAACATCTGCTTTAAAAACACATGCAAAATGGGCTTCTCCTGCTTCTTCAGGACCACTAACCCTGGTGGAAGCTGGTAGAAGGGCCACAAAGTGCTTCTGCACATGCAGTTCTCTTGTGAAATTGCATTTCTTTGGCTTCCAGACACATGGGTGCATGTAGCTACTGCGAAGTCCCTGGGTTCACTTGCGTGAACCAGCTTCCACTTTGTGCCCTGGTAGCTGGTGAGTCCTCCCTGCCTGCCTTTCCTTGCCTCACGCAAGAGGCATTGTGGTGACCTTCAGGAGAAGGATATCATTTGCCAAGTGCATAGGGGTGCCTTTTTGTGGTTTGTCTTTCTTCCTTTCTCTTTGATACATGCATGTGATTCTAATGGTCAAATGCTCTTGTCTCCCTACATGTCAAACTGCTGGAATATACAGGGCAGTATATTCTGGGACAGACAGGAGGAGAGTTTGGCTCTGGGGTTCAGCCCCATCAAAAGCCTAAGGTGTGCTTACAAGTCCGGGGAGTCTGGCAGCTCCCTGAAGATGCACTTAAAAAAGAAAAAAGAAAAAAAAAAAAAACTGTATGAAAGCTAAAGAAGCTTTAGTTATCTGTGGATCATCTCAAGTGCACTTAGATATCGTCCTAGTTTGTGAAGCCCAAAGCAGTGACATCTGCAGAGCTTCTTGGAGGAAAAGAGGAGCTGAAATAGCCTCCCTGATGCTGTCTTACCAAAAGAAACTCAGCTGTGCATTGGAGACTGTATATGGTTATGCAGGATAAAGTTTTAGCATGTAAAGAACAATTTGTGCTCCAAGGAGTTTACATTATCAGGTCCTAACGTTGCAAACACTTCCAGACTTGCTTAACTTTGTGTCCCTTAACTGCTGCTTTTAGTGACAGAGAGCAAGCTCCATGCCCAAATTTTGGTCATACGAGAGCACAGCTGAAGATGGGATTCGAGCGAGGAAGTAGTACTGTCCTCGTGGTGCCGAGGAGGAACCGAGGCTCAGCAGAAGACGCGATCCCGCTCCGTGGCGGCGCCTCCGCGCGTAGCTGCTGAGCGCGTGAGTAACTTCGCGGGGTGCCCGGGGCGCCGGCCCCGCACGTCCCGCCGCGCCGCGTCCCCGCACCGCGTCCCCGCACCGCGTCCCCGCGCGCCGCGCTGCCCGCGGGG